>JAJDFF020000105.1:0-91817 GCA_021527025.2 Geoglossum cookeanum
GGAGGGGAGGGGAGGGGAGGGGGCACTGCGCCATCTAGCACTGGCCATCAAGAATTGCAGGCGGGACGGGGGAGAACAGGCAGGCCCGTCTCCTTTTTTTTTTTTTTTTTTTCGGGAACACAGGTCAGACGCGCGGGTCGCTCCGGTAGAACATGAGGCGTGATCCGAATGGCTCTCTGCCCTTATCCGACGAGGGCTTGCTTCCCTCTCTCTCTCTCTCTCTCTCTCTCTCTCTCTCTCTCGCATTCCCTCTCGCTCTCTCTCACTCTTGACTTTTTTTTTCTCTCACGAGCCGGGAAAGCAGCTGCCAATCCGCGCGCCATTACGGCGGCATGCCACCCGTGTTTCTCTGAGCGGATGGTGGCTGATGTGGACTCTCGGCAGCGCGAAGAGTTTTTTTTTGTTGTTGGGACAACACATGGCCCAGTTGCTGTCGAACCCCAGCAAGGGATTCCTCGTAGGCCCGTGCAGCCTCGTGGCACTACCCAGTCGTGGAGATGCGTGGAGGTGGAGATGGCCCAGCATCCAGCGTGAGACCAACCCATGCCCCTTCACTCTGCACACGCTACACCCATGTGTGTGGAATTGCCTGAACTGTCTATGTCCCTGTGTGTCCCTGCGTCCCTACGCCATGGCGAACGCATAGAAACATTCTATCCAGCTTCCTTTCCCGTCCAGATCTAAAAAATTTAGCGTTGTGGGTGCGCAGCTCCAGCAGTGTCTGCACCCGCCCATTGGCCGTCTTACTCACAGCTTTCCTGCGTCTACAACTTAAGCCTATTGACAAGTGGTTCATCCTTGTCATCTTGGCTATCTTGCCTGCAACTGCACACTGACCCTCCTCCATTTTTGACGTCGATGTGCGCCTCCGATCGAGACGCAGCAAGTAATTGTCTGCGCAAACACTACGCCGGTAAGCCTTCTTATACTGTAGTCTGCCTCGGGTTTGCGCCGCCGCAGGCCTTCACTCAGCACCAGTGTCCTTCCCCGCCTCCTTCCCGAGCCTTGTCTTGTTCAGAAGCAAAACAGTCCCGCGAAAGACTAAACCCATCCGACGAGAGCCCATCCGGTTCCTGAAGCGAACACACACCCGCACACTCCAGTCCATCTGCGGGAGCCAGTTTCACGGCAACCCGAAGGGACAGCTGGACTTCAAACTTCTCAGACGCCATCCCGAGCGGGAAGCCTGCAAGTCAATTCAGTTACTGCTCGACTTCCCTCCGCAAAAGCAACGCCTTCGGCCCGAACGGCTCCTTTTGACGAGCATATTCTGTTGCGAGTCTCTCACCTGTCTGGCAATCCGCTGGCACTCGTGCCCTTGTCACTGACCAACTCGATCAACTGAACACTCGAAGGGGGACCTTGCAGGTCCTCAAATAGGACGCTGTTGCCAGCAGGGTGCTGTTGTTGTTCGGAGTCGTAGATAACAGATCGACTCGCCCTTGAACACTCCCAAGACAGCAAGATCCTTACTCTATCTATAACATTATACATACACACGCATCACCACTGGAAAAGAGCAGCACATCCACCACTCGCAGCCAACAGATTGGGCAAATCTACAGCTGGCGCGATCCCCCGTCCAAGGACAAGCCACCCTGACCAGGCCCTGTCGCCCTGTCGCCCTGACGCTGTTATCTACAGACAGCGGTGAACGTCTCTCCGCGACTCTCAGTTCCACCACTTCCCTCCCAGGAAACATTTGCGTCCTCCCCAAGTGGCTGCATAGGCGCGCACGCTACCAGCGCGGTCCAGTCCAGCTTGGCCCCACCACTATTTACTTGATACTTCCACCGTCGGGCACTGCCCGAATTTCAGACGAACGTTTGGTCCGCTCTCCCCAGGGAACCGTGCACGTTCCCCATCGAGCTTTGACTGGCTTTGAGCAAGCAACTCGTTGGGTTTTCTTTGTTCCCTTTCTCTCGGGTTCTGGTCACCACCACAAAGCCTCGGGCCACGGCACCCCATCACGCACCGTTTCGGCTAACTCCCGAAGGGCTGAACTGGGCTTGCCAAAGCTTCAGAGCTTCAACCCAGGAGAGGATTACCCGCGGGTCAAAAAAAAAAAAAAGGATTGGACATCTGCCATTCCGTTCCTCTGTCCAAACTAGTCTAACCGACGGCGAGCCGCGTCGTTAATTCTCGATCGATCGCTTCGCTCGTGTAGGCTGGGCTCATAGCACTCCGTCCCGGGACCCACGCTGCTGGGAAAAGCGTTCCCCAAGCCAGCCCCATAATAAATCGAGGTAAGCTAAAAAAAAAAAACATCTCGACCCTTACCCCAATGTGCGCCGTTGTGTGGGTAAAGGCTATGCCTGCCCGACATGTATTCCCATTTGTTTCGTGCAGCGTCGTCTCTGGTGGTTCATGAGCCGCTGATAACTGAGTCCAGTCTACAGAGGCCGCTGCGTTTGACCCTCCACTCCCGTCCAGCTGTGACACGCGCCACAACACGGACCATACACCGTACACCATACACCATACACACCACCCGCGACAAAGCCTGCCGGACTGGAAGGCAGGCTTTACAAAAGAGACAAGTTTGGGATCCGTGATTCCAATTCAATTGATGCGACGGTCGGATTGCGGGAGCGTTGAGACGAATCTGATTTTACCCTTGGAAATTGGTTTTCGCTACCACCAAAGACGACCACCACTGACTGGTTGCCTCCACTCAGCTTGCACCAAGGGGGCCGTAGTACCGCGTTGCATCCTGCGCATTTCGTCCATCGCACATAGCATTCCGAGAACCCTTTCCTCTCTGCGATAATGGACATTTCGAAGATCATCGGAGATAAAGGCTCATCAGCTGCTGCGCAGCCCAACCAACAAGACTTACAAATGCATCCGCATTACTCACAGGTCCCTGCTCACTCGCCTTCAGAGACTGGTTCTGAGCGTGGGCTCTCCCCCCACAGCTCGGAGCACTCGTCTTTTGACTCAAGTCGGTCGATTGCACAACCGGTACATGCAGTGGTAGCCACATCAACAGATCCCATGCAGTATCAACATACGATTCCCGCTCTAAACACGCACCTTGGGGATGGCCACATCCTCGGGGATGGTGCTATCCAGAGTGTGCGGGGTCCTGGACGGCCATCATCCAACGACGTGGGACACAAGGCATTTCCTTGTACATCATGCGGTAAAGGATTTGCTCGTAGGAGTGACCTAGCTCGCCATGGTAAGTCACCACCACCACCACCACTACTACTACTACTCTCACCCTCCAAGCGATTTATCTCACTATTGTGCAGAGCGAATCCATAGTGGCATCCGACCTCACGTCTGCGAATACCCTGGATGTCACAAACAGTTCATCCAGCGGTCAGCATTAACTGTTCATGCACGAGTTCACACTGGCGAGAAGCCTCATATGTGTGAGCATTGCGGTAAGGTATGTACTGGGGCTTTGACTAACGCGATACGCTGGAGTTTTCCACTAACCTTTTCGTTCGCAACAGCCATTCAGCGATTCGAGCTCACTTGCAAGACACCGTCGGATACACTCTGGGAAGCGACCCTACAAATGTCCTTTCGCCGACTGCCAGAAGACCTTCACAAGACGGACCACACTCACCCGTCACCAGAATCACCATACCGGAACGGTCGAAGAGGCCGCGAAGGCTACCGCTGCGGTTCTCGCATCTCGCCCAGTCCCCGGTCGCCTAGGTCGCCCTACTCGCTCACCAACCAGTAACCTCTCTGCCTCCCCACTCACGACGCCATCGCCTGCTGGTCGAGATTCCTCTATCTCTCCCCCACATGACCTGCATCGGCAAGCGGCCGAATACTCATTCTACAACAGTAATGGCACACTGCCACCACATCTGAGGAATGACATTCAGCAGTCAAACTCTCGCTCATCTTCGGGCTCTCCATCTCTACCCTCGCTCGGGGCTAGCCAACGACCTCAACCGAATACTTCGCACCCAACCGCCTTCGGGCTGCCTTCGATCTTAGAGCCCCCAACCAACATAGAACAACGGCAGCCCGGAAGCGTAAGTGGTAGCCCTCACATGAGCAACGGAGGCTGGCAGTCACCTTCTCATCACGGTATGGCATCGCCCACTCAAGGGGAGGCATTCTGCTACCCAGACCACTTTCCAGCGTCGACGCCATTGGCTGGACCTCATCTATACTACCAAAACTCAAACATACGACGACCACAAAGCACCGAACCTCCGACGGACGGCTACGATAACAATCGCCGAATGCCTGAGGTCTGGTCTAGTGGTATTTCGTGATCAGGTTTCATTATTGTGTTGGCCTATTTAATTGCCCAGTGCTTCACTAGATGTGATGTGCTACCCGCTAGTCCCTTAATCCCAAAAAAAAAAAAAATTTCCTTTGGTTAGATCAAAAATGTTTCTGCTTCAGTGCCTTTCCTACCTCTGTCTGTTTACAAGCGTTGCATTTTTCCTCGGGTGTTTTATCTTGTCCTGCTTCCAATGGAGATATCGGCTGGAGCGGACTGTGGGTCTGCGTGTATTCTCAAAAGTTTGTATATATACCCAACAGTGATTCCAAAGTTCGTACATAGCAGCCAGTGCTGATACCTCTGCGTGGTGTCGCCTGTTACTTTCCCGTTGTCTCTCGCACTCACTTCGGTAGCTCTCGTTCACTTTTTTTTTTTTTTTTGGGAGGGGTGAGATAACTTGTTGATCCGCCTGGCTTCGGTCCTGTAGTCGAAGAGATTGCTTCCACTGTCCTACTCTTCTTTTCCTTCCCTTCTCGGGCATGAATGCCCTTGACGATGGTATGATGATGCCGACGATACTAGGACCTGGCGGGTGCGGACTTGATGCTTCGCTTTTATTCTGGCGTCAAGGCTATTGGCGTTTGCCCAGACCTTCTGCACATAGAGATTAGTTAATCTAGATAAACTCCTCGAACTGCTATCTCATCTAGAACGGATGCCGTACAGGCTTAAGAACAGCAACCTTATTCACCCTATTCATTATGTGCCTACGTAGTAATTTTATGCGAGCTGCGGATTCCTTATTTCCCGAAGAATGTATCGCCCCTGTAGGGGCCCTTATATCCCTCAAATATGCTTGTGGGATATTTTTTGGTAGAGTAAATTGGTGCGAAAATTCCAGTTGTAACGATCCTTATCGATAGTTGCCCGGGAAACGCGTTTCGATGTTTACCCCGTACCTGCATACCGAACCCAACTCTAAAGATTCCTAGATCAACATTAACCCAACACCGCACCAACCTTTCGGTATCTGAGTGTGAATCCCTTAGGCAGGTTAAGGTCGGAAGCATCTTATAGTCCCACAGGAGCGAATAGTATCGCGAAGCCTATTAACGGTAGGCACCTCACTCCGGGTCGGTTACGTTTCAAAAGCTCCCAAAAATACTCTAACATCTTGGGCGTGTAGGAATTAGAATCTAGGACATTACCAATTGCAATGATATCCTCGATACAAGCCGGTCAGGGACAACACCACAAGCGAACGAAGTCATCGGTGCTCAAGTCGATAATCACGCCGCGTAATCACAAGAGAAACCCATCCGCCGGAGCAGCGATATCCTGTAGTACTCCCATCGACCTCCGGAACGCCCATAACCCTGCGGTTACCCTTCCACCTCTTCACATCGACAATGCCACGCCGCTCGGCGAATTGCTCCAGAGCCAAGAACGCGTGCCAGCTTCATCCAAACAGCAGGCGGGTGTGGCCAGCAGCAGGCCAGCGACGGGCTCGGGGAAGTCGCTGCACAAGAAGACATTGAGCTCTGTTTCCCTAGCCTCACTGGCGGCGAAGGGTAAAGATAAGGATGGTAAGTCAGAGAGTAGGGCTAAGGACGGGTATGTGGGAGAGGATACAGGCAAGAAGCTCAAGAAGTCCAAGTCCCAGACCAGTTTCCATGCCTTTTTGTCACGACCAAAGTCGTCTAAAGGCCGGGAGCAAGCCGAGGACAGCCGGAATTTGAAGGACAAGGAGAACCGAACGCCACCAACATCTCCGGTCGCCGGGCCTACTCCAATATATGCTCAGTTTACATCACAACCACTACATTCAATGAACACGACCAACGTGTCGCTACACGGCGTCCCGGACGTAGATCGTGAGGTGTCACTATACACGCCCCAGGCATACACACCGTCCAAGCAACGGAATTTCCACGGGATATATGAACGGCCAACACTCGCCAAACGTGAGCGCCCGAAGTCAGCTTACCTACCATCTAGCACCTCAACGAGCTCCTTTGCGGAGACGCTAGTTAGCATTAGGAAGAGCAGTGCCAATCGAGTTCTCCCCTCAGTCTCATCGAGAGATGTCTCGGGCAGAGAGAAGAAGCCGGGGATCGACCAGAGAAGAGTCTCCTGGGAGGAGAGGGTTTCGAAGCAGAGTAGTGAGAGTAGGCGGCCGGCTGTTGAGAAGCCTAAGGAAGGCCTAACAGTCGCCAAGCGGGGATCGAGGGTCATGGCCGCTGTTGCTGCATTCAATGGCAGATCGAAGGACGCTAGGAAAGATGTCCAAATGAACTCTAAGGATATTGAGGCTGCGTTTGAGGCATTACTTGTGAGGAAGGCACCATGTTTACGTCCTTTCTGATCTGAGCTGACACAACATTTAAACTAAAGGATTCAAGAAATGTTCCACAGAACATGCGCCAAAAACTAAGGTCATTGGATACACATATTAAAGCGGATTTTATCAAGCAGGATAAAGCCGAGTCTACAACAGTTCAGTCAGCTCCCCTTACTTCGGCTGGAGCGAGGTTCTGGGGTCCCCCAGTGGCAGGACGATTAGAAAGACCCGAGGGAGGCAAGTCAAGTTCTGGGGCCATGAAAGAGGATACAGACCATTCAAGCCCAGGAAAGCGGTCAAGGCCTAGGAGCAAGACCTTCAGCATCGGCAGAGCTGATGTTTCACCATCCAAAAAGCACAAATCTGAATCTGGCACTTCTGAGAGGGCAAAATCCGGCGACTTCTCGACATCAAGCTCTGTAATTTCTCTTCATTCTTTCGGCGGCACTCACCCAACAGCAGCAATTGGCCTGGTAGGAAACCCCAAGCCAGCCATCCCCGAAGAGTTCGTTACCTACCTAAGGAAGATGCAAAGACCTGAGAGTGTAGAAGTTGGTCGGCTCCACAAGTTACGACTTGTACTTAGGAATGAAAGGGTCGCTTGGGTAGACTCCTTCATCGCGATGGGTGGGATGGACGAGATTATTGGTTTATTGGATAGGATTATGAAGGTTGAGTGGAGGTGTGTGTCCTTAATTCATTCTACTCACCTAGGACCTCACTCATGGCGCCCTACAGAGAGGATCATGAGGATGCACTTCTCCATGAAGTGCTTCTCTGCCTTAAAGCACTCTGCACAACCAGGATAGCGCTAGAAAGACTCTCTGAGATTCAGACCTCCCTCTTTCCTACCTTGTTACATATGATCTTCGATGAGGAAAAAAAGGGACCAAGTGAGTTCACGACTCGAGGCATTATCTTTAGTCTCATATGTAAGCTCCTACCTACTTACCTATAAGGGGGAATATCTTCTAAGCGCAAAGGCAGTCACCTACCTAGAGGCCGCACCAGACCGAGAACGGGTTTCTCGAGCCAAAATTATCCTCTCCTATTTAAGGGACCCAAGTCCCCCAGAAGAAGCACAACCTCTAGGATTCATTACTGAGATGCATAAGCCGCGCCCGTATCGCGTTTGGTGCAAAGAAATCGTTAATGTCACCAAGGAAGTCTTCTGGATCTTCCTCCACGGACTCAACGTCGTTCCCATCACTCCTGCTTCCCCCGAGACTGAAAGTGGAACGTACATGCAAACCCACTTCCCTCGAGAACGCCCGCCAGTCCCCGCTGCCCCTTATGTCGGTGGTGTGGAGTGGGAAGCCACAAACTACATGGCCAACCACCTCGATCTCATGAACGGCCTCATCGCCTCTCTACCTACCCTCAGGGAGCGCAATATTCTTCGCGAAGAACTCAAGGTCTCGGGTTTTGAGAAGATGATGGGAATCTCCTTGAGAACATGTAAGGAGAAATTTTACGGCGCCGTACACGACGGACTGAAGACTTGGGTAAGCGCAGCGGCGGCGGATGGGTGGAATGTAAAAGACGTAAGGATGGGGCCCCCTGCGACGGAGAAGAAGGAGAGAAGCTCTCCGAAAAAGAAAGGGAACGTTGAAGATCTGCCTCCAAAGGTGGAGTTACCCAAGTTGGATTTAGGACATGCCGAAAAGGTGGATGCTTGGGTCTATTAGGAGACCTTAGATATCTCCATGACAGAAAAACAACTCTGCAAAATTCCAGCTGTTGCTAGTCCTGACTACTGGATATTTCGCAGTTACGGATTTCCGGCGGATTTTCCCCTCAGTGCATCCATTACCCGTATTGCATTTTAACTTATTTCTTATTGAGGCCATTTCGTTTTCTTTCCCCCTTTCTTTGGAAAAAAAGACACCTCTGCATCGTTTTGGTTGGGACATGCAAAACTTAATGGGAAATGACCGCAATGGGAAAAGACGAGATGAAAACGCCCCCCCTTCTCCCCCAATAGCATTCAGGAGGGTACGAAAAAACACTAAACGTTGGCGGACCCCAACTTTGTTTTTAATTGGTTCTCTTCTTTCTTTTCTCTCGCACCGAACAACAGCACGTATTGACACGAACCCACTAACGATATTGATGAAATAAAACATATTGCTTTTCCACCCCCCCCCCCTCTCTCTCTCCCCCCAAGTGCGATTGGGAAGAGAAACCGTTGCAAGCATGTACTTGTACAAAATACACACTCGTCACCCCCGGCAAGAAGTTCGTCCCACGCAACCTCAACTATATTCTTTGCAAAATCCACGGCGGGTTGGCAATTGATTATAAAAAGGTATTTAGTAAAGGAATCTAGAAATGTGTGTGTAGTGTATATATATCAGACTACCACTGCCCTCCCACACTACACTGAGCTAATAGCTGGTAATATCAATTAGGGCGGGGTAGTGGTGGTGGTGTAGTAGTAGAGCGGGGTTCATCATCAATCGTCATTGTTCCGACCAGCCCCGCCACGCCAGCAACAACAAACCCACCGCGTCTCTCCAATTGCTCGCGCCCATTCCCCACCGACCGCCTCGCACGTCTTCCGTCTTCCCAGCCATGTCACTTACTATCCTCAATGGCTCATCCATGGATACGCTGCTCCACTCCCTGACCCGGGACAACGTCCACGTGCTTCAAGCAGCCCTCGCCGAGGCACTACACACGTACTCGACGACAGCACAGTCGCCGACATGCGCAGTGAACCAGCCGCAGCGGACGGTAATCGTGCGCAGAGATGGGGGGTCGACCCTTTTCATGCCGGCGAGGAACGAGGATGATGTGGGGGTTAAGATCGTTTCGTTGGTGGAGGGGAGCGATGCTAGTGAACACAACGACGAGGCAGGAGCAGCGGGAGAGATACCGCCCGGCCTTTCCACCTCTCCTCGAGGCTTCCTCACCCTCCTCGCCTCCCACGGCCTCCCCTCCGCGCTCCTCTGCGCCTCACAGCTAACTGCCTTCCGCACCGCTCTCCTCTCGACCCTCCTCCTTCAAACACGCCACACTATCTCCCACATCGCCGTCTTCGGCGCCGGCGCCCAGGCCTACTGGCACATCCGCCTCTCCCTCCTGCTCCACAAGGACGCCATAAAACACATTTACATTATCAACCGCAGCTTCGCGCGCGCCGGGGCGTTATTGGCGCGCATCTACAAGGAGGAAAACGCCGCGTGGAGGGGTAACGCCAAGTTCAGCGTGCTGAGCAGGGAGTACGGCGAGTATGCCCGGGTTTTGAAGGAGGAGGTCAGGAAGGCCGACGTGGTGTTTTGCTGCACGCCCAGTTTGGAGCCGCTGTTTCCGGCGGAATACCTGATTAGTGTCGAGGGTAGACGGAAAGGCAGGCTGGTGGTGGCTATTGGGAGCTATAAGCGGCATATGTGCGAATTGCACCCTGATATCCTACGGCAGGCCGTGGCGCCGCTACATAGCGGGGGGCATTACCACAAACACGCGCCTCGAGGCGGCGTGGTGGTAGTGGATAGCTTGACAGCCTGTCTGGAGGAGGCCGGGGAGGTGTGGCAGGCAGGGCTGAACGGGGAGCAGATGGTGGAGCTGGGGGAATTGGTCATGTTGAAGAGGAAGAAGAAGGAGGCGGATGAGGGAGGAGGGGAGGAGGGCTTGGACGAGTGGCTGGCGAGAGGGAATGTGGTGTTCAAGGCTGTGGGAATGGGCTTTATGGACGTGGTGGTTGGAAGAGAGGTTGTCAGGATTGCGGGAGAGAAAGGGCTGGGGGTTAGAGTAGAGGGTTTGTGAAGATATTCAACTGTCTATATTGTATATTGTTTTTTTTTTTTTTTTTTTCTTTCGTTGGATGTATGTATGTATGTATGCATGTATGTACGTATGTATATAGGTAGGGTCCCTTCCCCATTTTTTGGTGGGGCAATAATCTAATCTAATCTAATTATAAGAAGAACCTAAAGTGCCTCTTTTACCTTATCTACGCCCAGAGACTCTCTGTCCTGCAGATGTGTCTATTATATTCCCATACAAATACAGCTAGGAGACCATGGTGCTTATAAGAAGTCGGGGGGGGAAGCCCCTCTCTCTCCACAGAGAATAGATTAATCCAGCCCATCAAGCCTCTCTTCCCACTCCATCCTCAGGCTCTCCATCTTCCTCCAGCACTCCCTCCCTAGCCCCTCAAACTCCTCCCTCGCCTCCCTAGTCAAAGCCTTCGCTCCGCTAATCCTCCCCGTTCTCTGAACCGCCTCCCCAACCACCCCGCTCCACCCCCACCCCCCAACTTCCGTTCTCCGAACCCGCTCATTGCCCCACCAGTCGGTCGAAGAACCCCATTTCCCCGCCCCCTCGTCCGCTTCAATGGCGTCGAGCTGCGATTGTGGCGTGAGCGCGATCCAGACGGGTGCACAGGCTCCTTTATAGGCGTCGATGGAGTGCCAGGGCGAGCCGAGCCAGCGGGCAATGTAGAAGGTGAGGAGCTTGAGAAGGTTGAGGATCCAGTGGACGGGGAGAATTTCGGTAGAGCAGATGCCCGGGTGGGTGATGTAGAGTTTGGGTTTTATGCCGTCGGTCTGACGTTCTCCTGGTGCTAAGAGGAAGTTGTCCACCCATGGTCTTGTGGCTGGGAGATGTGATGTCAGGACAAGGACGTCGCTTAGGCGTTTGCTTATTTCATAGGCCATGGGGGAGGTTAGGCCTTGGATGTCGTCAGCTGAGAAGGTATCAATTACGGCTTCAGTCTCTATACTAGAGAGCCAGATGATGCGACCCCTTTCGCCCGAGGAAGACGCATTCATCAGTAAGGGACTCAGGTTGTGCGAAAGGAGATAATGCCCAAAAACATTTATACAGAAGACCTCCCCAAGGGGGGGTGGGTTGTCATCGACCGTCTTTTGCTTCCCCTGTATAAGAGAATCGTTATTGGGCAGTTGGGATTTCGTGACCAACCCTATATCCGACATCTTATACGTCGGCCAAGTAACAGATTGCACAAAGCCCGTCATAGACTGCTTCGTCGCCATCCAATAATCTACCCCGGTCCACCCTCCATACCCAGCATTCAAAATAATAACATCCAGTTTTGGCAATTGCTCGAGAAGCTTGCTAGAAAGCCGCTGTACAGAAACTAGCGAGTCTAGGGCCACAATCTCGGCCTGGAATAAGATCCTTGTTTTCGCATCTGGATGCTTGCCCTTGGACAGCTTTTCGACATGTTTCGAGAGTCGGGCGATAGTGCTACCACCCTTCCGCACGTCTCTAGTGGTGAGGATAAGCGTGATACATTCGCTCCCTAGACGCGTATCAAGGAACTCGTCGATAAGGCGGCAGCAAGTGCTGAAGCCCAGGCCGCTATGGAAAGTCAAGCTTGTTAGAGACCGGCCGAAACATCTCACTGGATCATCCCGCAACAGACCTGTTGGCACCTGTCACGAGAACGTAGAACATAGTATCGTCAATCCCAGCTATGCGAAACAGGATAGCTAGTGCTTACGTGGAACGATTTGTACGGCGTTTCTACTGAGGGCGACAGCTTTGCGGATATTGATGTTGCAAGTCGGGGATGCCAAATTTTGGCCCTGTGCCAAGACTTAGCCGAGGCTGAAGGGCTAACCCTGATTTCTTGCCCGAAAACCAACCGCCGAAAATACAGTCCTGCTCGCCAAAATCTTATGAACCAAGTCGCCTACGATCTCCAACACCGAACAACAACCAGACGACAAATTCGACAGTATGGTGGTAAGCAACACACAATACACTAGCATCCCCCCACCCTCGCCCATTGAACAGTGTGCATTTCACACATTCGTTTATCTTACCACATCCCGCTGGCATTCCGCCAACGCTTCCCAATCTCGCAAGGGTTGGCCAGCGTTGGTCGTGATAATGGCTTGAGCTGGTGCAGTGAGCGGGCACGTTCACCGCACCAGTCTCTCTAGAGTTCAAAGAGGAATTATGCTTTGGTGAACTTGATTCGCTGATGAATATTCTTCTTTTCTCAATGATAGCCTCCGAAAGCAAAAAAAACGGCGCCTGCGCCCTTCCCGCAGACCAAGGCAGGGGCAGCAAAGAAAGTCAAGGTGAGTGTTTGACTTAGCCCACATTGCCCCCGCTCTCCTGCTTTTCACTCTAACGAGCCACAATCCCACACAGAACCCACTTATCGAAAAGCGGCCCCGCAACTTCGGCATTGGTCAAGACATCCAGCCCTCCCGCAACCTGTCGCGTATGGTAAAGTGGCCAGAATACGTCCGCCTGCAACGACAAAAGAAGATCCTAAGCCTCCGCCTCAAAGTTCCCCCCGCGATCGCCCAGTTCCAAAACGTGCTAGACCGCAACCTCGCTACCCAAACCCTCAAGCTCCTAAACAAGTACCGACCAGAGACTAAGGCTGAGAAGAAGGAGAGACTCCTCAAGGAAGCAACGGCCATTGCTGATGGCAAGAAGAAGGAGGATTGCAGCAAGAAGCCGTATACCGTAAAATATGGGTTGAACCACGTTGTGGGTCTCGTGGAGAACAAGAAGGCTGCGTTGGTCCTCATTCCAAATGATGTCGACCCCATTGAGCTCGTTATTTTCTTGCCTGCTCTTTGCCGAAAGATGGGTGTTCCCTATGCAATCATAAAGGGCAAAGCAAGACTTGGAACCGTTGTCCGCAAGAAAGTATGCTATAGTCCTTGCATTAACTAATATCCCTCTGCGTCACTAACCGTATATTTCTACAGACAGCAGCTGTTCTAGCCATCACTGAGGTCCGATCAGAAGACAAGTCCGAGCTCGCCAAACTCGTCTCCGCCATCAAGGAAGGCTACTCCGACAAGTATGAGGAGAGCAAGCGGCACTGGGGTGGTGGTATCATGGGCGCCAAGGCGCAGGCAAGAACGGAGAAGAAACGGAAAGCTTTAGAGAACGCTATCAAGATTTGAGAATCTACCCGATGATGCTGTTTGCAAGGGGACCTCTTTATTTTGGTAGCTTTGAGAACCAAGGAAGCTCCCTAAATATCGATTGATGATTGGCCCTGAAAAGCTGCATGGCCGAAAGGGTCACAGCAACCCAGCTCAATGTTCAATGAACGTATACGACTCCAATTCTCGTACAAAAAATAAGCAAGCACTCTATGGCTCTATCCCTCTAAATATCTTAGATGCTATTGTGACCCGGCTAACCAAATATGCTAAAGGCTTACCTGGTAAAATAACTCTAAAATCGTACAGAGCAACACCCAAGGCTGAGCCCCCCAGAGTCACTGCCAATGAAGGCATGATGACGGTGGACACCCTGAGCAGAATCACGGAGTATAATGGTTCCCTACCCTCAAATTTAAGGAAGGAAATTCGAGAGTGTTGAATAGGCAAATTTGGCACCTGGAATGAGTTTCCAGTTCCACGCAAGACCGTAGATTGGCGGCCCATTCCACTCAAGTGCCGTTCGTTGATTCCAGTAATGTCCCGCACAGAGGGAATACGACTGTCGTAGCGCTTAATAGGGTAGTAATAAAGAGCCAACATCATTATTGGCTCGCACGCTATAAGAAGGCAGTGACACTTGGTGGACCAGGTCAAAGACGTACATCAAGAAAACCTCAACCGTCAATCTCCTCTTGATTTAGTGAGTTCCCATGCAGAATGCTCTCTGCTTGGCCCAGTCATGCTAATAGGGACTTGAAGTATGTGTGGAAAGAGCAATTCAATTTTTTAAGCCCAGATTAACCGTAAAGTAAGATTATGGTTTGTGACATATATACTGTCCATTGTCTATCAACCAGCTCGGAATGATCAGCGGAAGTCCATATACGGTCTTAATGTTGGGATGGTGCGCCAAGACGGGTTACCCGTTCGGCGGGCCAATGGGATGGCTCTCAAAATTAGTGACTAATCCGGTGATGAACTTCACACTCTAGACATCTCGAGTCCTTCCGTTTGATAGAGGATTGGTAGGACAGGCATTGAGCTTTCTCAGCCCGGCCAAAATGCTTTCACGACACAGTCCACCCCTGCAATCGCTGTCGCACCTCTCGAGTCGAGTCCTCCCTTCCTCCGCAGCTACAGCCCGCCTCCCAACATCCGCACCGACATCATCACGAACTCATCGGCAGAGCCGGGGACTTGCCACAGTACAGGATGCCCCTCCTCCACCAAAGCGAACACACTATGGTGGGCTAAAGGACCAGGACCGCATCTTCCAGAATCTGTATGGGCATCATGGAGCAGATCTGAAGAGTGCGATGAAATATGGCGATTGGTACAAGACAAAGGAGATTATCTTAAAGGGCCATGACTGGGTTCGTATGCTTTTCTCAAGGTGGCAGTTGAAAAGGATGTGGAATCGGGCTAATACGAATTTTTTTTTTTTACATAGATCATCTCCGAAATTAAAGCCTCTGGTCTCCGCGGTCGCGGCGGTGCCGGATTCCCGTCCGGCTTGAAATGGGTACGTTTGTGTCTCGACTTACTGTTACCGTGCCGACGTATAGCATCTATCGGAAGTCTGCTGACGCATTCTCCAGTCCTTCATGAACTTCAAAGGATGGGAACAAGACACAAAACCCCGCTATCTGGTCGTCAATGCCGATGAGGGTGAGCCTGGAACGTGCAAAGACCGTGAAATCATGCGCAAGGATCCACATAAACTTATTGAGGGCTGTCTGGTAGCTGGTAGAAGCATGAATGCCACAGCTGCTTACATATATATCCGTGGAGAGTTCTACTACGAGGCCACGGTACTACAGCGTGCTATCCAGGAGGCATACCAAGCCGGATTAATCGGCAAGAACGCGTGCGGTAGCGGGTACGACTTTGATGTGTATATCCACCGGGGGATGGGGGTATGTATTCATTACTCACTATGGTGATTTAACAATTGCGAGAACTGACGAATGAGTAGGCTTACGTCTGTGGTGAAGAAACTTCTCTTATCGAATCACTAGAAGGCAAGCCAGGGAAACCTCGTTTGAAACCACCATTCCCTGCAGCCGTCGGGCTCTTTGGTTGTCCGTCTACTGTAGCGAATGTCGAAACTGTGGCTGTGGCGCCTACGATATGTCGGCGCGGTGGAAGCTGGTTCGCTCAGTTCGGCCGCGAGCGCAACTCCGGGACCAAGCTATTCTGTATATCGGGACATGTCAACAACCCGTGTACCGTTGAGGAAGAAATGAGCATATCGCTGCGTGAACTTATCGACAAGCACTGCGGTGGCGTTCGTGGCGGTTGGGATAACCTCAAGGCTGTTATCCCTGGCGGCTCATCCACACCAATTCTCACCAAGGAAATCTGTGACAATCAGCTCATGGATTTCGATGCCCTCAAGGACAGCCAGTCTGGTCTTGGCACTGCTGCTGTCATTGTCATGGACAAGAGCGCAGATGTCGTCCGCGCGATTAGTCGCCTGAGCAAGTTCTACAAACACGAAAGCTGTGGCCAATGTACGCCGTGTCGTGAGGGGACTAAGTGGACCGAGCAAATAATGCATCGTTTTGAGAAAGGCCAGGCCAGGGAAAGAGAGATTGATATGTTGCAGGAGCTAACGAAGCAAGTGGAAGGACATACGATTTGCGGTAAGCCTACTTACTTATCGTTTGATGTGTGATATCCCGCGCGCGTGTTTGTGACTAACGCTTAAACCGCCCGCAGCACTGGGAGAAGCTTTTGCCTGGCCTATACAGGGTCTAATCAGACATTTCCGCCCAGAGTTGGAGGCTCGAATCCAGGGATATGCAGAGAGGAACGGTGGCAAGGCTCTAGCGGGCGGTTGGGAGCACGAGGCCTCGAAAAAAGGAAAATTAATAGCACCAGGGCAATAGCTATATTATTTACTCTATATTTTTTTTTTCTTCTCTTTCTTCTTCTTTCTTTCTTTCCCCCCACCCCTCCCCTTCCCTACATTGTACTTTGCTCTGGGGAGAGAATCCGCGAGAAAACAAACAACAACAACAACAACACCCGTGTATTGTATTTTATTAAAAAAAAAAATAAAATAAAATCAAAAATATAAAAAAAAAAATACTATTCATTCATTCATTCATTCATTCACCCACTTCTCTCTCCTCTTTCACCTTTCTTCCTCTCCCTCTTTCTTTCTTTTCTTTCTTTTCTTTTCTTTTCTCCCCCTCTCTCCTCTCTCCTCTCCTCTCTTCTCCCCTCTCTTCTCACACCCCACCCACCCCCACCCCCCTCTCTCTATTCTATCCCCCCCTCTATCCCCCCCCTCGGGTGGACAGACAGACAGACAGACAATCCCGCGTATCGTCTGTATAGACGTTTTTTTTTTTTTTTTTTTTTCCTTTTCCTTTTTCCAGACGGGCGTGTGTGTGTGTGTGTGTGTGTGTGTGTGTATATTTTTCTCTTGTATATAATATATATTTTACTCGTTTTTTTTTTTATCGACTTTTTATTTTTATTTCTCTTATGTTTTCTTTGGTTGTTTCCGCTGTTTATTTATTTTTTTATTTTTTATTTTTTTTTGGGGGGGGGTTTTTATTGACTTTTATTTTTTATCTAGTCATTTTTATCTCTACCTGTCCTTATCCAACTCGATCGTTCCCCACCCGCTCCCACTAACAATTATTATCCCTATTTTATTTTATTTTTTTCCATTTTCATCCACTCTATTTTTCCATCCCTCATCCCATCATCCACCCCACCACCACCACCACCACCCCACCCCAAACACCCCCTCATTCACCCCACCCAATTTTATCCCCATTTTTACACATATTTATTTATATTTATCCCCCCAGTTGGATTTGAAAAAAAAAAAAGTTAAAAGCCAGAGTTAAAAAGTCAAAAAGTCAAAATCGGAGTTGGGGGAGTTGGAAGGTTGGCGGCGTTGGTGTTGGCGTTGCATCCAACTCGCGCGCTTACATACTCATATACGTAACGCAACGTACATTACATACGCTAATACGTACACACACACACACGTCCAGTACTGCTCTCTATCTCGCTACCTCCCTTCACCCTTCACACTCTTCCTCTTTCCCTCTCCCTTCACACTCTCCCTCCCTCTTCCCCCCTCCCTTCACACACCCACACGCACCATGATAAAAGACCAATGACAGACCGGGTTGGGATATTTAGTATTTCCCCCCCTCCCCCTCCCCCTCAAGGGGTGAGGCGCGGGGGGGAGGGGGGGTATGGGTATGCGTGTCGGTATATGGGTATGGGGGGGCATGGTGAGCTATTATAATTTAGGTATTTTTCTTTTATTCTTTTATATATTTTTTTTTGTTTATTTCTTTTCCTCTTTGTTGCTTTTTTTCTTTGTCTTTGGGTTTGGGTTTCGGGGATGGATGACCCGGGGGGGGTTGGGGATAGGGTTGGGGTTGGGGTTGTATGTATATATGTGTGTATATGTTATATGTGTGTGTACATGTGGGTGTTGTTGGTCATGTGTATATGTTAAGTGCGTATATGTTATAGTTATGTGTATGTATATATGTGTATGTATATATGCTAGCTACGTACGTATGCGCTAGTCGGGAATACGCGCGCACATATCCAGGGAATATTTTCCGGATGGATTTTTGCGTCGACGTCGTCGTCGCGGGAGGGAGGGGGGGGCGGAGGAGGAGGCATGCCTGGCTTACCCCATAGCCAACAAACCCCCCTCCCCCCCTCCCCGCTAACCAACTTCAACAACAACAACAACAACAGCAACAGCAACAGCAACAACAGCAACAACAACTAGACGACACTCGGAGCGTCATATGTAGATTAATAACAACTGTGGCATATTGGCCCTCTTTTTTCCCTCTTTTCTTTTTCTTTTCCTGTTGTTCTTTCTTTCTTTTGTTTTGTTCGGAACTGATATGATGTGGTATTGGTGCATGTTACGTATACCATGTAACACGCAGGCACACACGCGCTTCAACAATAACTCGATATATCCTTTTTTTTTTTTTTTTTTTTCAATTCTCATGGCACGTCTTTCCCCTCTCTCTCCCCCCAAACCCAACCCATTAAAACATGTTATTATTATTCATACAAAGCTTTTATTCGTTTTTATTTTATTTTTCTCTTCTGGAATGGTAAGCTAAGTCTAAGGCTAGACCCAGGGCCCGGACCCCTGGGTGCAGGGCTGCGTTTTATGCGATCAATGCCATGCCATGTAAATGCACACAATTATATAAAATTTCATGCATGCCGCACGAAGGGTTTTTTTTTTCTTTCTCTTTCCCTTTGACGCTAATAGGGTGGAATAGAGCTCAATGTGATATGCCGCTGACTATCTAGCCCGGTCTCGGGGTTTTTTATAGAGGCATAATTTCGACTGTGTTGTGCGACGGATCTCTGTATGCGGGTGACGCGTCCTCGTGCTGCAGAGCGCCGTGCAATTTTTGAGCCCGAACCTTATTTGGATCGGGATGCCGAGGGCGGGTTGATGCCGACCTTCTCGTCTGGCGGGCTGGTGGGGATGGGGGGTGGCGATGGGTGGAGATGGATGGCGATGGGTGCTGTGTGTGCGATAGAGAGAGAGAGAGAGAGAGAGAGAGAGCGAGAGCGCTGGCTGTGTAAAAGAGGTAAAAACGCCCCGTTGCCTTCCTTCGGCTCTGTCTTACTTATTTTTACTTCGGCATTAGTTTCGGGATCGCGTATCTCACACACATCGGGTCTTGGCCTCTTTCTCTGATCCGACCGGATGGTGATTGTGATTTTTCCTGAGATGGATCGGTTTGAAATGCCCGCTAGTGCTGCCCCCCCAAATAGCCCATTGCCCAATGCCCATTGCCCGTTGCCCATTGGCTATGCTCCTTGTGAACCTTCTTCTTCCTCTCTGGATATTTCTCACGCAACTTCCACACCACACGCCTCACCGCCGGTCCGCCGTCTTACACATCCAATCCCCCTTCTCTGTTCTCGCCCATCGCCCATCGCCCATCGCCTCTCGCCTCCCTCTTTTCTTTTTCTAACAGTTCGTCAGAAGCGATCGGCCCGCCCTCTTTGCTCGGATAGGCATGTGTTGGGCACACCGTCCTTCTGGTGTTCTGACTGCGGTAGCGTGGATGGCCGACCAGAGAGCGGTGAGGGCCAGAACATGCGGGTCCCAAGATAGAACTGGATGATTGGGCGTACCCTCTGGCGACTGGTAGAGCACATACATCAGACACCAGCACTTTGAGCAAAATACACACACACATCGCATGTAGGTACCGACGCGCGCATGGGCGGGGGACGTGAATGCTTCCCCCCACCCCCCCCAACCCCCACTGCTGTTTTTTTTTCCTCCCCCCCCCCCCCCCCCCCCCCCCTTCGAAACCCGGGGTGTCGGGATCTCCCTCATCGACATGCGTACTCCGTACGTGCCTCTATGACCCAGTTACTGTGCTCTTGCAGTGCGGATCCTCCGGCCCCCGCTGCACCCCGTATCCGAAAAACAAACTGGGGGGATGGACTGGAAAACCGTTGGCGGATGGTTTTTTTAGCCCCACCCCACGCCCTCCGGGAAATGGCAGTCTGACTGTGATCTAAGCTGTTTCCGCGACGTCACTCTGGTTGATCCCCCAAAGAAGGGGCCAGCAGTCGGTGTGGGCGCGGGAACGGGGCGATGCCCTTATCAATTGGCAAATGCAAATTGCAAATGTGTTCTGGTGAGGGGCTATTTTCTTATTTCGCTTTTTGGGTGTGCCAGTCACACCGCGCTGAACCACATCCACATTCCCAATCTCTTTGGAGGAGAGAAATTTCCGGCTGAATTGAATTTTCACGGCGGGAGTGGCTAACGAGAGCAATGGCGGGCTATGCGGTGCTCAAGGGGCAGGTTTCATGTGAGTTTAATTATAGGATGTTGTCAACAACAACAACAGCAACAACAATGTACGGAGTAAAAAATATCCGCTGCCACAAATTCAGCCATTTGACATGAAGTAATTGCAAATCACTAGTGCTCGCTCCTTGCTAGGAGGAAGAAAGGGGAAAATAAAAAAAAAGTAAGCCTGTTGCAAGACCAAGACTAAGTAAGCGGTCGATTTAGGCTCAGGGTGGTGGTGATTCACTCATTCTCCCCTGGCCTTCGCTTTGCTATGGAAGATAAGATGTCTGCGAGTTGTGTGCACTGCCACATGAGACCCCCCACTTGTCATCCATGACTAACGATGTGGAGATTGTTCTGCCCAGCCTCAATATCGAATGGTTCCATGGACTTGAGCCAAAGTCGCACGGCATCGCCGGGGCGTTGACATTGGGGGGGTTCTTCTTGGGCTTCTGGAGCAGTTAGTTTGTCAGAAAGGCCGGCATGATGCTTTCCGCGTCTATCGAGCCTCCCTCCACCGAGTTTCTCACGCCCCCACAGTGCCCCCTGGCTCTTTACCCAGTTGCTGCTTGACGAATTCCAAAGGGCCAAGCTGGTGCTCGGCAGATCAGACTGTCAGCAAACTCCGTGCTAAAGCAGGTACCAGAGACCTGCATATTCCAAGCTCCAGCTCGATATAGCTCGCTGACTTGCTCTGTGAGCGTTGACTGTATGAATGTATGGTGTTGTACATACATCTATAAACTTGCCATACTTACATACATGCGAACGTAAGCAAGCTAGCTAGCGACAAGCTCCCCCAACTGGTGACGTTCTTGGGCGGTATTGTGTGTTTGTGTGTTGGTGGTGGCACCAAAACCTTGCAATCTACTCCCCCGAGCCTGTTGGAGTTGCCCCCAAGCACATGTGACCAGAGGATCTGGGTTCGTACAGGGACCGATATAGTACCCACCCTTCGCTTGCATGGGAGGCAAGTGAATCAACTGAGCAACTGAGCAATAGAGCCCCCAAGCCGATGAACACCCCGCATAACTAATTTAGAGTTGTAGATTAGGTCGGCGAATGTTGCTATTCTCGAGGGATTACTGCTCTGCTGCTAGGTTTTTGAGATTCTTACATGCACTTGGCTTTGCGGGCTTGGTCGACGATCGATCTCATCTTACCGCCGCGCGTCCAACATGCCAAGTTACCATAACTATTCCCACTAGAGTCGTTCCCTTGGTAGTTTCGCCGTAAGTCTACAGTGTTGTTGTTGTTGTTGTCGCTGTCTGCCCTTGCCTTCTTGGAGGAATGGTGGTGGTCATTGCGGTAAAAGCGCACTTTTGTGGCAAAGAAACCCTTGTTGTTTGTCGCCCTCGAGATATTAGCTTTTGCCCAAGTTGATTTTTTTGCGTTGGTGGGGTAGTAGGTAGGTAGGTAGGTAAGTAGGTAAGTAGGTAGGCAAGTTGGGTTGGCAAAGGAACGTGAGGCAATTACGGAGAATAATAGTATTCGTAGTAGCGTGAACCACCCTCGCGTCAGCAGTTAATCGCGCAAGCCCGCTGTTGCTGTTGGCCTAATTTCCACAAGGCGCCGCGTGAGCTGGGCTGACGACATCAAACTCCGTAGAAGTCGGGCAGTGTTCTCACCAAACCTCACGTACTCTATCCCGTGTGTGTTATGTACAATATTGTACGGAGCGCATACATTGCTAGAGTAGAGAGCGACGTGTTGGCACAAGTATTGTACTGGGAATTGTATCCCAGTTTGGCTGTGCGTTGCACAAGATACTAGTACGACTGCCTAGTACGACTCCCCAGTACGACTCCCCACAGCGCTCTGTACTCTGTACATATGCCTACACACACAGACAGAGAGTACATGCAAAATGCCTGTTGCAAGTGGCTCCTCTGCTCTCCACAACGGGACCCGCGGCCAGTCAGACATCGCAGTGATCAATCTCGCTTGCCCACCCAGAAACCCCCCCCCGTTACCCTCCTCCAAATGCCCCTGATCTCGCCCCGCCCAAAATGGTCGGAAAACGTGGTACCCATGCTGTGCTTCGCAGGCTCTCTGGGCTCTAGCGATTGCTATTCGCCGTGTTGCTGATGCAAATTTACATTGTGCCCCAGGGATCATCCCAGAACCAGCGAAAGGGTGAGCGATCATCTGTACGGAGGATGAAGCTGCTTGGAAGCTCCTGTAACTCTGTCAGTTTTGGAATGCCAGGCCCGTCAATTTAACCGTCTCAGTTGTCAGCTGTCCTGCGCAGATTCTCTATTCCAAGGGACACCCTCGCAGCTTGAACCATCCTCTCGCGGGCCCGGCTGGTTCCGTGGGAGGGAGAGAGAGAGAGAGAGCGCTTGCTGTCCCATCGCAGCTGAAGAGGGCGGGGCGGGGTAGTGTACATACACACGGGGTACTCTACCGACATATGTGCTTGTTAATGTGAGGGATACGCGGTATCTGCATATGCTTTGAGGGGGGGGGGGAAGTATCGCGCTTGACTAAGACGCAAATATGAGCTGGCGACATGATGTGATGCTGCGCGTCCAAAACCAAAAAATGAAAAGAAAAAAACTCCCGCTCTAGCCCACAGGTGTTTTCCTGTCACGCTGCGAAGGAATGAACCTAACTCCGTAGCGCGTCGTAGCGATGCCACCAAGGCGTCACGGAACGAGGTGTTGGATCTCGAGCTGCGTAAATCCCGACCGGCAGACCGAGGGAGACGAAGAGCCGCGACTGCTCCTTTGGTAGTTCTGCAGCGGCCGGTCGCTAGCCTCACTGTTGTGCTCGATCTAGGACCGATATTAGCGCTGCAAGATGGAGTGAAACTCGAGACGAGGGACTGTTCCTGGGGGCGGCGTCACCATGTTTGACGCTCCTGCTCCTGGGACATGGCTGGGGGATCTGCGGGGCAAGCCACGGTTGTGCATCATTTGGGATCGCAGACCCCAGCAGCCAATGCCTGGCAGTTGACCTGTCAAATGTCAGAGGCAAAAAGAAACGAAAAAACTTGAAAAACAGCTTGTGGGTGGTCATCTGGTCTCGTCAGTGGACGGGCTCCGACCATGGGTCCCCGATTGCCGCAGCGAGGCCTGGAAGCAGGTCCTATTGGGCGGCATCATCCCGCTGCGGGTACAGTCAAGCTGTTCTCCATGTTTCTCCATGTATCATAGCGATGATGCGGGGTCCTCATTCGATTCGTTTCCTCACGGCTCGGCTTTCCTCCGCAGGGAAGCGGGAAATATAATCTCTGGCGCTTTTGGCTATATGTGAGATATGGCCGCTGTCCACGCTTCTGGAATTGGCGCCCCCGAGCAGAAGGAATTATGGGCGTAGACCATGCCGTTGGGGATGCAGATCATTGTGGAAATGATATTTGTATCACTTGTGAGGGTTACTCGTGAGGGTACTAAGCCCTTAGTGTCTCGTCCTTGCTCTATTTTCCGGAATCGACGATCGCGCTGGGCGTTTGAGGAGTGTTCGCCATTGCCACGCATTCGGCTGCATTTGGGAGTCGTGCCTGTGGACTGCGTGCTCTGCACATTGGTACGGAGCGCCGTCGGTAGTTCGGGATACAATTATCCGACCACGGAATATGATAGCGCCGTAAAGAGAACTGCATGAGTTCGTAGTCGTCCCATGATGTCCTGAGGTGCTTTGGGTTGCCATGGATGGGGTGGTTTGTGACTTCGCAAGGGGCTGGGGCTGGGTTGGGCTGGGCTGGGAACCCCAACGCGCAAATATACGAGGAGGAGGTACATGTACGAGTACAAGCAATATACTTTAAAGTGATAGCCGAACGAACGAAACGCGCAGATCCGTGGGGTAATGCGGAAGATCAGCAACCGTTCTTGTGCGCACAGCTGTGCGACCAATCAGCCCCACAGACTGCTTTTCTCTGGTCGCTCGACAGTCACATCGCCTCGAGGGCGGGAGGTGGGGTTGTCGAGCAGACTCTTGCTGGAGGGGTATGCGGTGTATTGTATCGACGCCCCACTCATTCATACGTACATACATACATACATACATACATACAGACGGAGAGACATACATGACACGCGAGAGTCGCCACGCCGGAGACCGCGGGGAACAGTTGAAACTGGACGAGCCGGCGGACCGCTCCGTGGGACTGTATTTGTTTGCGTGTCTGCAGATGATGGGGGAAACCGTTTCTTGTCACTTTTTCCTGTGTGTTTCAAAGTTATTTCCAGGCCCGGCAAGCTGCAGCATTCGCCTATGCAAGGCAATCAGAATTGACAGATGTCCATATACAACGTTCGTACAGAGCGCACTCAACACGCCCATCCGAGATCCCTGGCCCTGCAGTCGGGCTGTCGGCAAAGCGGTGCTGCATATGTGCAGAGAGCATCAAATGGAAAAATTACCCTCCAGAAACAGAATCAATCGGTCCCCATCCAATCGAGCGAGCAGAGCCAGATAAACAATCGGCCGGCTGCACGTCTGGATGCCGAATGCCGAACTAGCGTTCGACTCCCTGGAACTGTTCGTCTCCCAAGATCGTATGGGGCATGATTTCCCCATGGGATGAGGTGCGCGGCGTGTTTTTTTTCAGTCGCAGCTTCCGTATGCGATTTGGTGCTGGGCAAGCTTTTCGGCTATGTAATCGTTGGGTGACTAGACCGGCCTTCTTTGGCTGCAGTCCGTCGGGGAGAAAGTCCAGTCCGTCCGCGCTAGTGGGATTGGAAAAGTGACGTTCAGTCAAGCCCATCTGCCCCTTCGTGTATGTACTCCGTACGCAGCAGCAGAGGGTATATGCCGCAGCGCGATATAGAGCTCGACGCTTGACTTTGGGGGCTTGGTTGGTGGGATGAGGATTGATTGTGTGAGTGGTCGAAGTGGGCGGCCTCCCTGACGATCGCGGCCAGGATGCAGGGCTGGGCCGTCGTGCCAAACAGTCAGGATTGATGTCTTTGCTGGTGGCGGTCGGTTCTCCCTGCAAAAAGCAACTGCTACCATCGCATGTTGGGCAATATTCGTAGTACTATACGGGCCTAGCAGCGCGGCGTGCCGGTCGGGGAATATCTCGCCGGGAAACCCGCGGCAGCAGCCAGAGAGGGTCGGGTTCGCCAGCACGGCGCGAGAGGGCAGTCGCCGGCCGGCCACTTGTCGTGGATGCAGCTGTGTCAGCAGCGCTGGCCAGAACCGCGAGTGCGTGATGAGTGCGTGATGAGTGCGTGAGCTGCTGTTGCTGCTGCTGCTGCTGCTGCTGCTGGTGGGCCGACCACGGCTGCTGCTGCTGTAGTCATCGAAGCCATCGTAATCTGGTGTCCCCTCCTCTGCTGCCCTCCCTCCCTGCCCTCCCTCCAGGCCCTGCTGCATCGCCGTGCAGGCCCCATCCCGGCGCTGTTGGCCTCCCTGACGCTGCGACTGGCCGCACTCGCCCTTCCCTTGTTGTTCCCTCCCTCTTTTCTCCCTTGGCCTGCATCCCGGCTTAGACTAAAGCCCCCCCAGCCGGTATCTCTGTGTGATTGGCCCCCGTCGCCGCAGGCCCAGTCGGGACTTGGGCTTCGCTGCGCCCCAGGGTTGCACAAACAGCAAAAATCCCATTTCCTTTGCTTTTCTGATCTCGCTGGTGCTTCTAGTCGGCTACCCTGCTGCCACGCCCCGAATGCGGTACTCTGTACACCTAAATCTGCATTCAAGCCACCGTTTCCCCTCCCACTGCAAGTCCTTCCACCCCGGCCCTGCTTTCAGGACCACCGCCGACCGAGCCACCTGCAGCATCCAGGGCAGGCATCTATCTCCCTTCTTGGTTTCAATGTACTAGTTGAATAGCGGTCCCGCGGTCTGCATCTTCGCCCTGAACTTAACCTCCCCCGTCTTCCTACGCTCTGCACTCTCGACCGACCCCAGTGCGAGAGGCAAACTGCAAGGAATTCATAAGATCGACCTCGCGCACCCCATCCTGTGCAATCCCCCACCATATCAATACAGATCGTCTCCTGTGCTGTGGTGATCTTGGTTGCACTAGACGAATTCTGTCTTTTGCCTCTCGATACCCCATTTCGATTCTGTCTCGTCATCTATTGTGTATTATTGTGTCATCCTCCTCGGTGACTCGTTTGTTATATCCACTCTCCGTACTATTGCGCACCGGCCCGTAAAACCTATTAGAGAGCTTGCGGCTGCCTTCATATCCTGTGGGTCGCCATTGTGCATTACCTACTGCGGCAACATCCCCTCGATAATTACCAATTGGCTTGTTACCAGCTCCGACTTCCTCGTGCTGCAAGCAAGCGGCTGCGTTAGGTCACACGGAAGTGTCTTCCGGGACTCTAGAACACGGATCTATAGCGATTTGCTAGTAAACGCGGTTCGAGGTATGTGGATCATTCATAATGCTGTTTGCTTGGGCAGTAGGTGCGATACTGCAAGTCCATGCAATAAAGCACTTCCCGATCTACCCCTTCCAAGCTTTGTACCACATCTCTCAGTACCCAGGCTGAACTCGCACAATAGCTATATCCTTTCTTTTTTTTTCTTCTCGAAATACAATCCTCCGAAATGGATATTCTAGAGCTTATTGACGACCGCGAGCAATCAAATCTTGGGAACTCTGCGCGGCCGTTTTCCTGCCCGTGGCCGAATTGCGTCAAGGTATGTAGTCTTCCCTTCCACACCGCAAGTGGGGAAGTGGTTACCGGCGCTCAAAAGCTAATAAAACGTTTTACTTCTGGACAGAGTTTCAACCGGAAATCGGATCTACAGAGACACCACCGAATACATACTAATGAGCGGCCATACTCGTGCAGCCACACCGGTTGTGGAAAGAGCTTCATTCAGAGAAGCGCCTTGACCGTACACATTCGAACACACACTGGTGAAAAACCGCATCACTGTGAATATATTGGCTGTGGGAAGTGCTTTTCCGATGTGAGCACTTGTTCCCTGCCTTGTGATCGGAACCTCGCTGACTCTGGGTACAGTCATCGAGTCTTGCAAGGCATAGGCGTATTCACACGGGGAAGAGGCCATACAAATGTGTAATTGACAAGTGTGACAAGAGGTTGGAGCTCAGCGCCCTCCCAGGCGGTCCAGACTGCTAATTGCGTGGAACAGTTTCTGCAGAAAGACGACTCTGACGAAGCATGCTCGTCGAACTCACTGCATCCGGAACGAGAATGACCTAAGTGATGACGACGGCTCGGATTCTGACTCTGATCCCCAGGTGATAGATCAACCTTTACAGCGACCTGGTTGGGTGAGAAGTCGCCACTCGATGCCCAGAGGCTTTGTACAAAATGGCCTTCCGATGAACAGGGCCCAGTCTCTCCAAAACTTCAAGTCCGAAGCGCTACCCCCCCAAAGCCCGCAACCTTCAAGATCGTTATCAAACAGGACTAGTTTTTCAACGGACGCTTTTGGCTATGTCACCGCTCCAATGATGCAAGCGCAAAATAGTGCCCAGAGCTTTGCCAGCAACAATCCACCAACGCCGCAAAGCCCGATTTTTCTTACAGAGCATTCACACGACGATGTCATCTCGCCAATGGGCGCGACACCTCGGGCCTTGGGAGGAGACTTCCAGTCTATACAAAGGGGCCCACACCACTCTGTCTCGCAGGCGGAAATAGACGCCATGAAGGTCGTTTGTTCATCACCGGTGAAGCATCAGCAGCTCGTCGCACCGAACCTACAAAACAGCCCTAGCAGTCTCTCATCATGCTCTTCCACTACGTCAAACAGCTGTCAGTCTCAAGAATATTATTATCGCAATGCTCAACATGTCCCTATCCCAAACTATCAGCTTCAGACAACCCAATTGGACACCAACCCCATGGTCCAGTACCAACATATCCCGGTCAGTATGCCAACGGGGGGCGTGAATCAAATACACGCCGCTCCAGCGCCGGAACAAAATATGTGGTATGACACCATGGCATATCAACCACCCGTTATGGTTACTCCGGTACAACCAGTTGGTCAGCCCCGCCTATTTCCGAATTTTGTCAACGGCTATCCAATGCCACCCGAATGGCTGGTCAAGACGGAACAAGACCCGAGCATGATGCTCCCGAGTCCTCGGTCGGCTCTCTTCTAGGGCCCTGGTAGCTCGATGTGTGCTTGAGCACTGTGAATAGGGCGCTGTTCCGAACCCATGGTGAATGAACAGCAGCCACGCTTTTCAGAGGGTTACCTCTGTACCAAATTATAAAACCGTTTTCTTTTAATTCGCGACATTGCAGTTCTCAGAAAAATAGATTCGCCCATATTACTTTCCTACCAACTTTGCGTTCGACTAGTCCCAGAGCATTCTGGTACCGCATACCTATCCCGATACTTCCCTGATAAAGCCGATATGCATGACTGCATGATATTCGCGCGCTATTCACGTTTTCTTTGTAGTCCATGCTATATATACGCGTGAAGACGCGACTCGATTATCTTTTTGTTGTGGCATATGGGGGAGGGGGTGGTTTCATGACAAAAGCCTACTCATCTCTCCAAGGATGAAATAAAAGAACTTGTTTTTTACTTATAGCTATCACCACTCTCTCTTTTTGTCATTGGCATATACCCTTGATTACGGTTTTGTATTTTAATACCTTGTACTGTTTTCAGGGACTTGCCACCTAATGCCCCATAGTGTTTCTGCTGTGTTGGGCGTGGAACTTGGAAGATGTCATGCGAAAAGGTCCTTGTGTCATGATGCAAGTCTATTTTAGGTGTTTTTGCATCGTAAGCGGAGCGGTGGGTTGTTGGAGGCTTGACCATCTGTATTGCCACAGGAGTCACGGGAACGGGGAGACTGGTGTTTGTGTTGTCCGGCGGCATGTATTTCTTATGTCTGATGAACGCCATCTACGGGTCTTAGCGCTAATTTTTGCACGCATGATAGTGCCGCATTGATTGTTTTTTATACACCTTGGTCTTGTTGCCCTCTGCCTGGCATACTAGTTGACGCTCTAAGCATACCTCCTTGGTGCTTGCCTGTCGAGATCAAGCGCGAGGCTCTGTCGATAGTCTTTGTTGTTTTGTTGCTTCCTGCAGAGTTCTCTCTTGTGCCCAATATTTACTTTGTATAATTGCCAGGGCTAAATGCCTATTATGTTTGTACCTAGTTACCTGTAAACATAATTTACCATAGTACTGAGACGACCTTAGTTACTTAGTCCACTGTATTCTTGAGTATGGAGTCAGTTTTCCTCTGAACCTGGTCCGCAAATATCATAAGACCGATTTCAAAGGCTTTGAAAAGAAAATCCCGACGTCCCACGTTCCTATTCTCTCGAGCCCCTCAGATACAGAGCTAACGGCATGAGAAGTTACGAGGCTATAGCTAGTATTAGGTAGAAAGGGCGTTCGATTGGGGAATTGGCCTCCGGTGGAGATATCGCATGTGATCACGTGGTGGATGCGCGTGTGGCGCTAGAAAAATCACCTCCCGACGTCAGACCTTTTTCCATCGCCATCATGCATCTGGCCAGCCGCCCTCAGCATCAGCTTCAAATGCACACTTGAAGGACCAAGCTTGTTTATATTATCAAAACATAGCCGCAACCTTTGCGTGCGCGGCCCAGTGCCGCTCGGCTCGATGAATATGGCTTTCCAAATCCCGGCAAGTCTTCAGGTGAGATGTCGCTCATCTCACTGGTACAGCCCAGAACTGACAAGCCTTCACCAGGGCATTACATCAATGACAACAGAGCTGTGGCCATCAATATCTTCTGTATTTTCTGCGCCTTTGAAGAGATCGACGCATCCAAGTTCAACTCCGCGGCGGCCCGGCGAGTCTGCGGCGGTGCCGAAGAAGGAACAGGTGGATCCGGGGTCAATAGTGAGCATGGCTTTTGTTAGGTTCTGGACGTCTCGAATATGTGCTTATTTCTATATAATGCCGAAGCCTGTGCTACCGGAGTGTATGAAGTCGGTCCCTTTAGCAGCCTTTTCGCAAACCTCGGATATCGCAGTAGATATGGTGCCTCGTTTGGAACAGACATTATCTAGCAGTATTTGGCCTTCCAATTTCCATTCATCTTTGAGCCCCGCTAACCCTGCTTGTAGTCTCCCGAAATACCCTATGGGCTGGGAGCCCTCTTGCCCGAAGGGTATTCGTCGTGCCTGCAGTCCGACGATATAGTACTCTTCCACCATTCGGCCTAAGTCGCTTCCATGCGGCACCGAAATTTATCGGGTTTGATGGCATACAACGGCGGACACTTCTCGGAGCGAGCTCTTCCCGGAACTTGCTTGCTCACATGGAACTAACTGCAAACAACAACCCGCAAAGCGCCACAGCTCAGAACGCCTTTTACCAAGCACTACTAAGAGCAAATATGCCCGAGATTATTGTTGAACGATATCAAACGGGGAGATTTGCAATTAGTCCGGCATGTGAGTCGACCTATCTCCGAGCTCTTGAGAGAGTCGGCCAGACAGAAAAGGCAATGGCTATTGGGGGAAACAAGACCATAGAAAGCCAGGCTGGAAGTCTCAACACTGAACAACTCCAGGCAATTGGCCAGGCGGTGGCTGCTCAGTCACGCGGCGGTAACATTGCACTCGCCCGGGGCAAGAGTGGGTCAGCTGGTACAGGCGCAAAGGAGAGTCCCTTGTACGTTGTGGTTGAGGAATCAATTGGTGGCACGATCTTCAAATGGGTCAAATTCCTCTTCTACTTTGGCTTGGTCACATATTTCTCCTTAGTGCTGGTTACCGTCGGGGTTGAAGCTACTGGAATTCTGAAGAAAGTTGGTGGTACGCAGAATAACGAAGCGCAACCTCAGCATCAGACCGTACGATTCAGCGATGTGCACGGATGTGATGAGGCCAAGGAGGAACTCCAGGAATTGGTTGAATTCTTAAAGAACCCCGAAAAATTCTCCAGCTTGGGTGGTAAGCTTCCAAAGGGCGTTCTCCTCACTGGCCCTCCGGGAACTGGAAAAACTCTGCTCGCACGTGCCGTTGCCGGTGAGGCTGGTGTCCCCTTTTTTTTCATGTCTGGAAGCGAGTTTGATGAGGTCTACGTTGGAGTGGGAGCGAAGCGCGTACGGGAACTCTTCAACGCGGCTCGCGCAAAGGCACCAGCAATCGTCTTTATAGATGAGCTAGACGCAATAGGCGGAAAGAGGAATGCCCGAGACGCAGCGTATGTAAAGCAGACGCTCAATCAACTTCTAGTGGATTTGGACGGGTTCTCGCAGAACAGTGGCGTTGTCTTCCTCGCCGCGACGAACTTCCCACAGCTCCTCGACAAAGCGCTCACGAGACCTGGTAGGTTCGATAGGAATATTGTGGTTGGCCTTCCGGATGTCCGTGGACGCATCGAGATTCTCAAACACCATATGAAAAATATTCAGATTGGCCCGGACGTTGACCCCACCGTCATTGCGCGGGGTACGCCTGGGTTCTCCGGGGCGGAGTTGGAGAATGTCGTCAACCAGGCTGCCGTAAGGGCCAGCAGGAGTAAGGCTAAGAAAGTTACCATGGAAGATTTTGAGTGGGCGAAAGATAAGATTATGATGGGAGCCGAAAGGCGGAGTGCTGTGATCCAGCAGAAGGACAAGGTAATGACAGCTTATCACGAAGGCGGTCACGCACTTGTTGCTATGTTCACTGCCGGAGCCGACCCGCTTTACAAAGCTACAATCATGCCTCGTGGTCAGGCCTTGGGGTTAACGTTCCAATTACCAGAAATGGACCGAGTTTCGATGGCCAAAAGAGAGTATCTTGCACACATAGATATTTGTATGGGTGGCAAGGTCGCGGAGGAGATTGTTTACGGACCCGATAATGTCACGAGTGGCGCTGCAAGCGTGAGTCCTCCAGCGGTCACGATGGTTATATTTCGTCTTGACTAATTCAGCATAGGACCTCCAAAAAGCTACCCAAATCGCTCACGCGATGGTCACCCAGATGGGGATGTCCGATGAGCTCGGCAATGTCGACCTAAACTCCAACTACGACCGTCTCTCATCGGAAACTAAACAACATATTGAAAAGGAAGTCCGCCGACTTGTCGAAGAAGGCCGGGAACGGGCTACTAAACTCTTAAATTCAAAGAGGAAGGAACTTGATCTCCTAGCCGAGGCGCTAGTGGAATACGAGTCCTTGAATAAAGACGAGATGGAAAGAGTCGTCAAGGGCGAAAAACTACCGGATCGTCTAAGCAGCATCCCTACTGTGCCCCTGAAGCTACCAGAGTCGCTCTTTCCCCCAGGCATAGGCAGTGAAGGCGTTACCGGGACCGAGCCTGGTTCAGCGACCGCGAAGGCTGACGCTGCTACCACACCACCACGACCTAGTGGGGGTAGCGCAAAGCTCTGAGTGGCGGTACAGGTTAAATACTTCTTTACCTTTGATACTTTAGTCCAGCCTAGGGGTTTCTGGTGATCCCCTTTTTTGCGATTTTCCTCACTTGTTTAAAATTTTTTTATTTTCTCAAAGTAGCGGATAGAAGGTGGATGGGGAGGCAGGCTTTGTTTGATTTTTTTTTAGCTAACCCTAGCTAAAAAAACTGACTTAGAACTTCACCCTCCCTCCCCCTCACCAAAAAGAATCCCCCAATCACGCAGTTAGCTGTATGTATGTACAATTCCCCCCCACCTGCTCCAACACAAACCCGCACACACACACACTCTCTCTCTCAAAATGTTCCATTTGTCCCCCCTCTTTTTTTTTTTTTTTTGTTTGTAATACCCTCCCCCCTGGTTTTTTTAAACCTTTGAATAGGAGCATTAGTGATGGGTTGCATGCTAGCGAATGCATATGGAGGGTAGCCAATAAAAAAAAAAAACTCGTCTACTCGCTTGTTTTTTGGTCCAAAAAACCAAAACATAAGTCATGATAATTCGGCACATGTATACGAAAAATGTGCAAGTAACAAGACGAATAGTATTGCGCCTAACCTAATGTAATCCACTAAAACCTTGGAAGAGGGGGGAAGGGGTATCGTGAATAAAAACCCCAAGAAAAAAAAAAAACAAAAAATATAATAACGCGCTGGCTGGCTTTTTTTTGCTTTTTTCCCCGCCCCAATTTAGACCAGGATAAAACAACGAAGAAATCGATAAGAAATGGGGCCGAGTAAAACGCGGTAGGGGGGGGGGGAAATGCAAAAATAAAAAAACAACTTTTTTGGTTTGTAAATGGACGGGGGTGAGTACATAGTAAAAGATTGGGGAGGGACGGGGACGGGGACGGGGACGGGTGGGTATCCCAGAAATCAGATAGGTTGATAGGCGGTCATGGTGCGTGGGAGGTCTTACGCGGACGGCCCCTCCGAGCGAGGCCCAGACCCGGGGTCTAGACCCCACATCCATCGCAAACATCAAAAGTAGCACATGGTATCCGGAGGTGGATACGGAACAAGAAAAAGAAAAGAAAAAAAAAACTCCGCCTCTCTACAATGTACGTAGCACTCCGTAGAACAGACCGAGTCGAAAGGAATAAACAATTTCCCGGCGACAGCAACGATGATTCACTAAAAACGCCCCCACCGGGAAGATCCGACAAGAGCAGAAAAGGGAAAAGGGGTCCGTCTGTTTCCCGCCAAAACAAATACCGAAAAAGAAGAAAAAAAGGAAAAAGAAAAAAGACATTCAAGAAACAACCCCCATCCAAAAAGAAGCAACGGGAGGACAAAACGCCAGTTTTTCGCTTGCTTTTTTATTTCTTGCCTTGGTGTGGGGAGAAATGAAGATTCCCCCAATGTGTATGTATGTATATGTGTGCAGGACGTCGGGTTTCATTGATCGCGGCGAACGTTTTCTGTCCCGATTGGCGTGGATGAATGTGTGCGGGATTCCTGGGGTTGTCATTTGCAAGTACCTGTAATCCCCATGTGTTAGGAGTCGGCGGATGAGGGAGGGATACGTTTTAAACATGTAACTAAATAAAGCGGTGTGTATATACTGACCACATCTCTCATCCAGTCGATACTCCCTAATTCTCTTGTTAGCACTCCCATGGTCGCTTCATAGTGTCGAAGAGTATAGCAAACCGCCGCAAGGAGAGAAGAGAATGCTTACACTGCAACGACGTTTACCGCGCACCGGCGATGGGAGCGTTCATACTGTACGCACCACGCTCGCACTGTGTAGCGCACGTGGCCACAGCGATATTCGACTTGAGTATACTCGCACATGACTTCTCCGACTCCTCGGTGATGGGTACCGGATCTCGGACTAGTTCAATTTCCCTTTCCCTCGGCTGTCTTCGTTCTCTAATTTTCCTTTTTGAAGTTCTCCACGTCCCGGAAAAGGGAACTTTTCTTTTGCAGTCCTGCGTTTATGGGACGTTGCTCTCCTCAATCCCTCTTTGCTCTTCTCGTTTCTTTAGGCCCGCGGAAGTAAAACGGATGGAGAGGGAGGCTCGATTGGGCCGGTGCTTCAAGAAGTCTTATTGCAATCCTCTTTTATATTAATTCTCAGTGGTGGTTATTGTCGCCGTCGCCGTCTGTCGTCTTGATCTGAAAGCAATCGCAACCATCGAAACTGAAAATGCAAGCCCGACAAACCGCGAAATGTATGAACTCTCTGGGGAAAAACAAGACAAACTGGTGAACGGTCTGCGGGATATTTGTACTTTGGACCCAGCAACCATATCAGACCCCCTCCCTTTCAAGGCCTCACCCTGCTATCGTTCATTCATCACCCTGCTCGCTGCTGCTAAGCCCGGCCCCTGGTGTGTCTTTGTCGAGTAGGCCCCGTCGCTCGCCCATCCTTGGAGCTGATAAGATGGGGTGTTGACTCTGAGTACGGGCCGATCGGTTGCTCGCCTCGGGAGCGCGATTTTTTTTTTAAATATAGTGATGTGTATTATGTGATATTGGTATGGTCTGGGGAGCTGAGGACGACGTTTTGCTTTGAAATGGGCCCCTGCAAAGGCCCGAGGGGCCTCTTGTTGATATTGTTGGCAACGGATGTTCTGCCAGTTTGGCATATTTTACCCGTTTTGCATGATGCTTATAGGAAAACACTGGCAATGATAGAAGAGACGGTCTCTGCCACTCTCCATCCGGGCGGTTGATGAGGGTGGTGGATAGATGAGACGATTCCAGGGGGTGACTTCCCGGGGGTCCCTGTGAATTTTTTTTCCCCCAGGCGCTCTCTCCACGCAATCCATCCACCCATCCAGCTATTCTGGGGATCTGGGCTGGACGAACGATTGGACGCGTAGATACCCCAAACGGGGTTTGACTGGCAAGCCTCGGTAAGCCCAGCGATCAAACCGGGCCTTTATTTTGCTTCTCAGATTGTCGTTTCAGCTGTCCGGGTGCGTTTCGGCGAATCCGCAAGCACCACTGACCTGGCACGCGGGATTCTGGTGCTCGAGCCCGACACCTTGGTGGGCAGCGGTTGACATTCTCATTTCCGCTGGCGACCTTCTCTTTGGGGTTATCGACGTGATGCACGGTGAACGGTGGTGTCGTCGAGCGTGTGTGGAAGAGGCAGACGGCCAAGCAGCACCCCGCTGCTTTTACGGGGAGCTGTTGCTGCTGCTGCTGCTGCTGCTGCTGCTGCTGCCGTTGTCTGCACGCACACGTACAAAGTACGGCATCACGGATTCTCTCTCTCTTGCCTCTTTCCTTTCTCTTGCCAGCCAGCCAACACTCAGTCAGTTGCTGTTAGTGGATGGGTGGATGGGTAGACAGGTGTACTCAACACCAGACGGCCATGTCCTGCGCAGGCAGGAGGAGCCAGCCCGGATCGGATCTCGCCTTATGCGTCCCAGCGCATGGCGTCTTGCGAACGAATGCGTTGCTGCCACCGGCAAAATTTAGAATTTGACCTCATGCGCAGCCGGATGGCTATTAGCGCTGATGTGTGATGTTCATTCCAGGACACGCACACAATGTACTGTACGTGTACATATACATATGTACTGTACTTTGCTGTCCGCGAGCCGCTCGCCAGTGCCGTGCGCGTGTCCGTGTCAACCTGGCGGCTGCCCGCCTGAGCGGTGGGGCGGGCGGGTGCTTGGTTGCATGTACATGTACAAGTACATACAACGGTGTGGGCGCTCGACATCTGCTGCCATCTATTGCCGTCTATTGGGGCAGGGTCGGCCATCCCCCGTTATTACGTGTATTTCCAGGCCGTCAGTACTCGTGTGTGCTACTATAGTATGTATATAGTAATGTATGTAGTAGGTATGTATGCACATACTTGCATGTGCTACATGGAGCTGAACACGGTAATACACGCTGGGTGATTGCCAGTTGCCCTACTGTAATTAAACCGATCAGACCAGCAACACACTTGGCAAGGCAGATGCGCTCACCTGGCTGCCCTCACTCCTCCCCCTCCTCCCTGCCTGAGAAGCCCCGTGGAACTCTGAGAGAAACCCCTCTCTCTCTCCCCGCAATCTCCGCCTCTCCTTTCTCACTTTCTCTCCCCTTACTCTGCAAGTACATACACATATGGCCCCACATGCACCGCCTTAATGGATAATGTAGTGCCCGAGTGCCCGAGTGCCCGCACATCACATCACATTGCATACACCCAAACACCGTGCTGTGAATATGGTTGCTGCTGGCACAACCCCGAATACTCCGAAGGGGAAGGTGACCATTTTCTTCACATCCAAATCAATCCCCTTCCTTCTTCTTCTTCTTCTTTTTCCGCCGCCGCCGCCGCCGCCGCTGCTGCTGCTGCTGCTGCTGCTATGCAATATGCCCCGGAACGAACCACACGCACAGCGAGAGTGCCTTGCACGTCAGCTCGCAAACAAGGCTGTTGTACCGTTGCCAAGCTCCGGCTGGATCCTTCCTCTTACTACCGCCGCCACCTATTTCTATTTGGCGCAAACAGTCACATCAAACTCAATTCATCTCTTCTTCATCAATGATAACTTCCATAAGCAACATACATACATACATGCCCCCAATACCGATTGATCTATCTGTCATTGCATCAGACGGGATATTTCTTACCACTATACTGAAGATGATTTGAACTCTTTCTGCTATTTCGGAGCTTTCCACTTAAGGGGAAATAGCGATCAGTAGCAATCCATAAAGCAAAACGATATATCCCATCCCCTATGAAAAGTACTCGCAATAACAGTACTTCTGGTATCGGCATTATTTGCGTTGGATGTGACCTATTGCACCGAATGGCCCGCGATACTTCTGAAATGCATCATTAATTGGAAGTGTCATCTCAATTTGATTTGTTTCTCTCTGGCCATCTCCGTGACCAGGGGAAATTACCCTAAGGTTTCCGGATGGAAAACAAAGAAAAGAAAGAAATCCCTATGGAAAAGAGCCCTATTGTCCATCTCTGATTTTTCTCGGTGTGGAAAAGCAGCACAAACATTAGAGAAATGGCGCCTAGAAGTACATAAAATAAAAGCAAAACACAGCTGAGCACACGCAGCAGTCAACGACATAGTATAAACAGGTCCTTTTCTCCCTCCTACGAAGCTCCACCAGCTGCACCCCTCACCCTCTTGCCGATGTTGCCGCTGTCACTACTGCCGTCTGGGCCGTCATCCCTCGGCCGTTTATTTCCCTGTGGCACAAACTGTCGTGCTCCGGCGTTCAAGCCGCCTCGAGCGCTTGCAGGGCTGTTCCCCGGACTATTTTGTCTTGCGCCGCTAGTGTTCGCGTTGGTGTTCTGCGATGCTTGGCCTCCTCTCCCACCGCGTCCACCTCGGCCACCACGCGGGAGGTTTGATTGATTACCACCTCTCTGGTTTGGGTGGTACTGTTGCGTCTGGGGCATATGCTGGAAGTTTGGAAGGGGCAGGCTCTGGTTCTGGTTCTGGCTTGGGTTCAGCTGACCAGAGCCCCGACGGCCCTGTTGGCCGCGTCCAGCACCGCCGCCACGTGGTATTGCGGATTGACTAGCACCGAGAATGCTACGGAGAGCACCTGGGCCTGTGCCAGTATTTTGATGACTCTGTGGTGGTTTTGATGGAAGCGAAGAGTGGATTTGTGGCGGGTTCGGCTGCTGCTGCTGACTTTGCTGGGAGGCTTGTCTCTGTTGGACTTGCCCGCCGCCTCCAGCACTCGGATCTGGGGGCTGAGTCATGAGCGGACTGGGCTTTCCGAATGCTGTGGTTTGTGGAGTCTGCTGTCCCTGTGGCGGGGCTAGTACGCTGGGTCGCCCAAACGATCCAGCCTGGGAATCGGCCTGTGGAGGGGCTAGTATACTGGGTCTCCCAAACGATCCGGTCTGGGAATCGACCTGTGGAGGAGTTAGGACGCTGGGTCGCCCAAACGATCCAGTCTGGGGATCGACCTGCGGCAGCTGGGCAATGGGCGAAGGTTTCGCTAATTTCGCGATGGCCCAGACTTCAACAACGGGCTTCTGTGGCTCTTCCGTTGCGGCCTTCTCCACAACTTCGATTTTAGCTTGCGCTTGTTTGGCTCTGTTTTCCGCCATGCTAATCTTGACTTTCGACTTTTGGCTCTCCATCGCTACTGCCTTCTCCTTAGCTATTTCAATGTTCTTCTGGGCTTCGTCCAGTCTTTCTTTCATTACTTCAGCGTCCCTCCTGGCCTCCTCTAGTTTCGCCTTAGCTAGTTTTGATTCTTCCTCTTTGACCTTTGCGACTATAGCCTCTCTCTCTGTAACTAATCTGCTTTGTATATTCCGGTGAAGAATACCTTTGACAGTAGGGTTGCTTGCGATGAAGTCCTTTACTTGCGTCGGTGACCAGTCCTGTGGCTGTATTTGCACTTCTGATACTTCAGACTTGACAGTTGCTGGGTGACCTTCTGTTTGAGTATGCTGTGTGAGTATCGCGTGTCTCTGTTCTTCAAATCTCGACTCCTCTTCTTGCTTAACCCTCTGGATTTCCTCTTGCAAGTTCTTGTTCAATCTCTCCACCTCTTGTTGGTGCTGGGCGTTAAGATTGCTGATCTCTTGCTGATGTCCTACTCGAAGTCCCTCTATTTCCTGGCTGATTTGTGCTCTGCTCTCAAGGAGCTTCTTATTGAGCAGGGTCTTCATGTTCTCAGTGCGCCGAATGTAGGTCCCTTCTAAATCCTGAATGCGTTGGTTATGCCGGCTCTCTAGATCGGATTTGATGGCGTCCACACGATCGGAAATCTGCTCCGCCAACGATTTTGAGTTCTCGTCAGTCGGGGCAGTGCCGATAGACTGTTGGATAGCCGCATTAGTTTTAAGGGTCTCGACTTCATGCTGGGCAGCCGAGAGGTCCTGCCGGAGCTTCTCAACAGTTTCCGAGGATCCAGTGTCCACCTGGAGGGTGCCTTCAGGGCTTTGGTGGGATGGCTTGAGTCGAGCTAGCTCGTTATTCGCGCCTTCTAGCTTATTGCGAAGTTCAGTCTGTTGCAAATAAGTTAGGCTATTGTGAACAGGGGAACTTAATCCAGACTGAGAGACTCACTACTTCGCTGCTTAATTCCTCAACTTTTTGTTGGTGGGCCAACGCTGCATCTTGGAGACGTCTTACTGTCTCCTCTTGCTCTTTGGCCTTGTTTTCAGCAATATGGATTCTCTCTTCGACGGCTTTTCTCTCTTGCTCCGACAGTCCAGCTCGCTGCTGCTGGTCTTCGGCGACTTGACCTTCCTCAAGGCCGTTGTGCATGGCTACCTCAGGCGCATAGGTTTGCTGAGGCGATTGCGATGTCTCTCCGGTAGCAAGAGGCCCGGCCCCGCGGCTCTTTATAGTATCTACCTCTTGCCTTGTAGCGTTAAGCTGTAGTTCTAGGTTCTCTTTCTCCTTGACTGCAGCGTCGAGTTCGGTAACCTTGTCCGCGAGCTGCAATCGAACACTTCTTAGCCGTTCTTTGGTTTGTTCAATTAGTTTTTCTTGCCTCTGGCGCCATGGGGTAATCGCTTCTTCCTGGGCTAGGCGGATCTTTTCGGGTATGGAGGCAACTTGTTCCTTTAGAGATTCAAAATTCTCTTTATCGATAACAAGTTCATCGCGTTCCTTCTGTACTGTAGTGATTCGTGTCCTTAAGGATTCCATTTCGGCAGGATCTATGCGGTCGTACTTTTGAAGTATTTGTTGATTCCGCTGCTGCCATCTATCCCTGTCCTCCTGCAATAACTTCATCTCTCCCTCCTTAATTTCTAGTTGGTTTTCCGTTTCCCGTACCCTTAACTCGAGGGGCTGAATCTGTGCGAGCAACTCTTCAACCTTCCTAGACCTCTCTTCGAGATGTTCTCTGGCCACTCTGGCCTCATTACGGAGGGTGACGCTGCTCTCCCGGATAAGATTTAACTCAGTTAGTTTTTCCATGAGATCCTTGTGAGCCGCTGAGCTTCGTCCTCCATCTGCCTGGCTTCGTCGTTCTTGTTCAAGTTTCAATCGCGCCTCGTCAAGCTGAGATTGAGTGTAATCAAGCTGTTTCTTGAGTCGCTTCGATTCCTGAACAGCTAGTTCACATTGCACATCCACGATGTCCTTTTCTCTTCTGAGGTATCTGATTATCTTCTGGAACTCACTGACAGAGCCGTCTGCCCCGGATGGGGTACCATCAGGGGTGCCTTCTCCTTCCGCGTCATTTGCAGCACGACTCTGCTGTAGGGCTGCGACTTGGCTACCAAAGGTTTCCAGCTGTTGGTGGAGTGTTTTGTTTTGTGAGATTAGGTCGTCTCTTCTAACTCCCATTTCGGACAGTGCCTTCTCGTAGTTCTCCCGCATATCTCCCCAGTTTTCCTCACTCTGAACTAATGTAGCTTTCGCAGCTTCTGCCTCTGTTTGCAAACCCAGAGTTTTTGCCTTCAGCTCGTTGTAGTCGCTTCTGATCTTCTGAAGCGCTTTCGCAGCATCCGCGTGCTTGACAAGTTCTCTCTCGTAGTTACCCTGAGCTTCTTGCGCAATCGCTGCCTGTGTCCTGAGGTCCTCTTGATGATACTCTGCAGTCATAGCGTACCTCTCGCCCTCATCCTTTAGTCTTACGATCTCTGACTCCAATACTGATCTCTCCTCTTGATCTCGTCTTGCTTTCTCCGCCGTCTCGGCACGGATAGCAGAAAGATGGTTGTTAGCCTTGGACAGTTCTGTAGAAATATCCTCGACACTTCTCTCCAGGTCTCTGATCTTAGAGTCCCTCTCCTCGACTATTCGGTCCATTTCTTCACGGTATTGATCATGCGTCTCGTTCATGCTCTGGAGCCCATCTTCCGCTGCCTGACTGATTTCTTTGTAGCTTTCCACATCGGTCTTTAAACCCTCGAGCTGAGATGTAGCCAGATCAAGGTCCCGCTTGAGTTCCGAAACTTCCATGGCAAGTTCCTGCTCTCTGCTGAGAGCATCGTCCTCATCTGCTTCATTAATCTCCGCGCCAGAGTTGGCATTTGGACGAGGGGTAGCGCGAGGGTGTAGCACCTGGACCCTCTCCTCTGCGCTCTTCAATTCTATTGTTAACTCGTCGACCCTGGCTTGTAAGTGATCTTTCATTGTCTTCGCTGCTGCAAGCTCCTCTCTGACTGCCCCAAGAGTAGCAACTAGATCGTCGATTCGCTTCTGGTTTTGCTGGGCATCATACTCCTTTTTCAGAACTGCCCTTTTGCCTTCCTCAGTCTCAGCCTCAAGCTTTCGTCTAGTAATTTGCAGCTCCGATTCCAAGGTCTGACGCTGAGACTCTAATTTATTCCGCATCTCCGCCTCAGAGAGTTCTCGTTGGTTTTGTAGCTTCTCCATGTTTACTATTAGGGTATTCAATCTTGATCTCTCACCTCCGAGAGACTCAATATCCTGGCTCATCCTCTGCTCGATGCTCTTGAAAAGAGTTTTTTCAGCCTTCAGGTTCGCAGCCTCGGTTCGCATGCTCTCGATCACACTTCTTGCCTCAACGAGGTCCTCCGCAACTTGTTGAGTCCTCATATCCTGCTTCGCAGCGCTCTCAGATAGTATCTGTGAGCGCTTCTGCAGTTCGAGGTTTTCGTTCTTCAACATGTTGTAGTTTGCTTGTAGCATCTCAAAGCGCTCTGTAGCAAGAGTGAGCTGGCTGTTGGCGCGGGCAAGTTGGGCTTGGAGTTCGCCTCGCTCTTTAGACAGTCTTTCTGTTTGATCCTTGAGCGTGCGGCGGTCTGTCGCTGCCTCTTCTCTATAAGAGTCAAAATGTGCCTGAAGTTCCCTCAAAAGACTGGCATTTTCGGCCGCTTCCTTTGCGCCGGGAGTCTGTTCGGCGGCTGGAATCAACCCACTTCGGGATGGCGTAGCAGGTTGTATCGACTGTCCGAATAGCGAGCCTAGATCTACACTAGGAGGTAGTTGGCCGCGATTTTGTAGCATGCGGCGGAACATATCCCGTTCCTTGATATAGCTCTGCGAAGTTGCCATCATGGTCTTGATCTCATCTTTGTACCTCTCTACTCTAGTCCTCAGTCGCTCCAACTCCTCTTTCTCCTCCGCTAGTTGGCTCTTTTTCATTAGTGCCTCCTCATTTTCCATTTTCTGGCCAAGTTCTCGAGTGATTTTCAGCAGATTGACGTTCTGCTCTTGTAGTTCCCGGATGCTCTTGAATATCGTTAGGTGTTGGCTAATGAAGCGATCGGTATCTGTCATTTCTTCGTCCTCATCCATCTCCCCTCGCACAATGCTCTCCAATTGCGCTCTTTGTACAGCACTAATTTCATCCAAGCCTTCATCCCGGATATGAATCTCACTCAACAGGATCTTAACCTGAACACTTAGATCTCTCAGCTGCTGCCTTAGCACGTCACATTCCCTCCTCGAACCCTCCACTTCCCCTTCCCACTTCCGTGCCTCTTTTCTAGCACGGTCTCTTTCCTTGTGCGAGTCATCTAACATTGACGATATCTCTATTATCTCCGACTGAAGGCGTTCATTCTCTGATCTCATTTCTTGAATCTCTGGTCCTTTTGATTCAAGATCTTGAACCATATCATCCATCGTAGCAGAGAGCCTTTCGTTCCTCCGTTTTTCTGCGACAAGCTCGGCCTTCGCCGTTGTATATTCGGCATAGAGCTGGGTTAGGTTTAAGTTTCCCTTAGTACGTGTTGAGGAACCAGGTGAGAATACCTCGGAGCCTTCTCTGTGTAATTGTGGTGTAGAGGAGCCATTTACACCACGTCGAGGGGTGCCCGGAAGAGACGATACATGTTGTAAGGCCACAATATCCGATTCCAATCTCTCAACTTGCTCTTCCAGGTCAGAGATACGCTGTTCTGCAGACTCTTTCTCCGTGCGTTCCGTATCTGCCTCAGCCCTCAGTCTCCCAATAGCCTCAGATTCTCCTTCTCGGAGCTCTTCAACGGTAGTTTCCAGCTCCTTTATTCTTTCCTTCGCTGACTTTGCCGACTCTTCCCACAAATCGGCCAGTCGGGAGGTAGAGGCAAGCTCGGTCCTAAAAGATTGTTCGGCGTTGACCGCCTGATCTCCGTATTCCTGGATCTTCGCAATGGATTCATCATACTTGTGCGTTAGTTCCTGCAATCGCGTCCTCAGCGACTCTTCTGTTCGCTTATGCGACTCAGCTGAAGATTCAGCTTCTTCTTTGAGACGTTCCAACTCAGCAATTCTCGCGCCCCTCTCTTTTCGGTATTTAAGGTATTCAGCGGTCTTAGTCTTTAGCTCCTCGCTAAGGAATTCATTGTTGTTTGTAAGACGGTCGATTTCGCTTTGGAGATTTTCCTCCTTGAACTTTGCCCGCGTCGCCGCTAGTTGAGCAGTCTGGACAGCTTGCTCCAACTCTGAAATTTCACGTCGGGATTCAATAGACTTTTGTTGTTGAGTAGATAGTTCTTCGGAGAGCCTATCGTAAGCGGTACACTTAGCTTCCAACAACGAGACGGTATCGCGATTTGAGGACTCCAGTGTGGAAACCCGAGAGCGGAGAGTTTGGGCTTCAGAGGTCGAGAAAGAGGATGAAGATTTGGCACTCTGAAGTTCTGATTCGAGGCCAGATCGGGTATTTTCTACCAAAGGAAAGTCATATAAGTAAGCCAGCTTGAAATTGATTGGACTTAGTCTTACCCTCCTCCTTCAGCTTCTCTCTCAATTCCGCAAGCTCCTTGAGTCCTTTCTCCACACTAGCCTTCAAACCCCGAGACCTAGAATCGCCGGTTCGGACTGCATTCTCAAGCTCAACTTCTAAATGTAGCTTTCTTGCATTGACCTCGTCGTGCCCTTTTGCCTCTATCGTGACAGCTTGGAGGACAGCATTGACTAGCTCCCTCGTAGGATTATCCACCAACGTCGACAACGTAGATTCGGGAACAGACAGATACGATGATAGGTAGGCGACATCGACAACCGCAGCCGCCATATCGGGCAACAAAGTGAATGCACGATACCCGGTAGAACTGATGGGATCACACAAGGAGGCTGAGTGTTGAGGCGACTACTAACAGCTCCACCGGCCGATCTCTCCCCTACGCGTGGTGTTGACGCCCTCCAATGAAACGGGGAACCAACTAGCAAATCGGCGTCAGTACAATTAATTTAAATGGCCGTTACATATTCCCGTAAAGGGAGATGTGGCTCTAGAGTCGCGGTGGAGGTGTTGATGAATGGGGAGAGACGAGAACGGGCAGCGTGAACGTGAATGATTGTTCAAAGGCACTTCTTTGTGGCTAGCGCGGCGTTGAAAGACTTGGCACTAAGAAGAAACACATCCTCACGCGCACTCGCCTAGCTGGCGCCGCTTTAAAGAGTGAGTCGATAGTTATCACGTAACGTGCTTCACCAGCGACATACTTACGAGCGGCGCGTCTGCCCCCACCAAACGACCGAACAATGCGAATTAGCAACAATGCGATACTATTTAATTAATTACAATTTATAACCCCATTCCCAGGCGCTGTGGACACTTATTCGCCTTATGAGACAGTGAACTACACAAGCTACACTTTGGTGGAGCACACTGACTAGGTCATTCAGCTGGTCTCTCTAGTACTTGATGAGCCTGTTCCGTTAAGTGCAATCCTTCTGCAACACTTTTTTGCTTGTTTCTGCTTTTATCTCTTGTTTGCTACAATTAATAGCTTATTTTTATTTACCAATATCAAAGTATTATGTATTGTTATTTGATACCTTTTGACCAACTAGGTAATAGCTTGTTTAGCTAAATAAGAAGAGTTGTGAGAATATAGCAGGTTTACAGGAATATAGAGAGTTCAATATAAACTTTATTAGTAGAAATTGCACAATGAAGAGGAAAGAAAGTAGATATAAGAAGATAGAACAGGTATTTATATCTGGATTTATTATCCTAACACTCTTATGAGAAAAGATTTTATATAAGCAGTATTTAGTTATATCACTTAGGCTTCTAGTGACTCTGTTTAAGGCATGTTATTAGAGGTTTTGTCACGAACGCAGATTCCGGGCGCTTGGAAAGCAAGGTAGGACTACTTCTATTCGACAATTCAAAGCTAAAGAAGAAAGAAGGTATAGAAGGAGGCCTCGCGTTTATATACATAAGAAGAGGAAGCTCTCGAACCCGCCACGAATTGTCACGAGTCACGCCAGCCACGGTTGGGCCTGCTGGCTATACTACGAGCGGTGGTAGTTCGCGGTTGGTCTGTCTGTAGGTTCGTTGGGTCCGTAGGTTCATTGGGCAGCGCGGTTGAGGTCCGTGTATAGGTTCGAGGGCTTTGCGCGAGGTTCGTGGGTCGGGCGATGAGCTCATGCGGCTCGATGCGGCTCGTGGAGGCTAGGTCAGATGCGATCGGAGGTTCGTAACAGGTTTTAATAGTTGTATTGTAAAACTATAATATGAATCTTGAGGATATATAGTAATATAATAATTTGTATTAATGATGAGGAAATTTCAATATAAAGTAGTCGTACTTTAGGTTTTATAATATAGAAAAAAAAGAATCACTATCCATTCTACTATGAGTAGCAGTGTAAGGGTCACCTCCTGCAGGGACCCCTAGGGTGGTTATGGCAGTGTGACATTGTCCAACCAGCTTGAGTGCTGATGGCACAGCAGCGAGTCGACATAGACATGTGTAGGCTTGGTCGGAGCGCCGGATTCTACTGAGTGTCGCTGACGACCCGCTGAGTAGGCTACAGGTGGATACAATGTTAGAAGGCAAGAGGATCAATTCTAGTATATAGAAGAACTGATTGCTGGCCTCCTCCTGAGGCTCAGCCGATCGACTAAATACAGTAATGGAAGCCACACAGAGTTACCCTGCTGCATAGCATTCCTGCGGCCAGTGCAGGCTCCTGACATATACCATAGGGACGATGTTACAAAAACAGCAGAAACACCCCATTGATAAACATTGCCGTTACTAGCAGAATTCAGGACAATGGGTATATAACTATGAGGCAAGGTAACCGACGTAGAGCTAGCGAAACCATGTATTTAAGCAGCCTGCTGCCTATAGTAGAATGAGCAGTGATTAGTTCTTCTTCTAAACCATAATACTAAGAGCATTTCTGCTAATTGCTTCTTTACTATTGTAATAATGACATTGCCTCTACAAATACATTACGATTACGCTATGCCAGAGCTACTTCATCGTTACTATAAGTTGTCACATTACTATATATCCCCAAGATCCGCACCACAGTCTTACATTATGGAGGCAGATTCTGAGCTTGGGCGACTAGTTAGATGTAAGACCATAGTACAGGTCTTGGGGATATATAGTAGTGTGACAACTTATAATAATGATGAAGTAGCTCTGGTATAGTACAATCGTAATGCGTTTGTAGAGACAATGTGATTATCACAGTGGTAAAAAAGCAATTAACAGAAGTGCTCTCAGTATTGTAGCTTCAAAGAAGAACTAATCACTGCCTATTTTACTATAAGTAGCGAGCTACTTAAATACATGGTTTTACTAGCTCTATGTTAGTTACCTTGCCTCATAGCTATACACTTATTGTCCTGACTTCTACTGATATTAGCGGTGTTATCAATAGAATGTCTCTGCTGTCTTTGTAATATTGTCTCTGTGATGTACTGCTTTTGTAGTGATGTATTCATTTGATAAGGGCTGTTTTTATCATTTGTCTGGACAAGCTGGTGTTACGAGCCTCATGAGCTCATTATGAGGTTCATGAACCTTGTATAAGCTTACAAGCCTCCATGCAAGCCTTATGTCAGGCTCCAGATGGTTGGCAGCAGGTGCTCAGGACGGTATGAAGGGAGGCGAGCGCTCGTAAGTGGTGCGACTCGTAGCTCGCGAGTAGTTCGTGTGAGCTGGTACTACTACGAGGGTACGTGGAGCGTATAACGAAGTATATTCTATATACAATAAAGGTGTTGACCAATGAGGTTGCAAGAAGCATCCTCCTCGCGCTCTAAAAGGGGTCGCGGGCCTTGGCGAGGCAGGCACGACTCGCTCGACGATCCAAGCTTCGAGCCGCCCATTACATCTTAACCATATGCAACAGTATATAGGCCCGTTCACGAGCCTCGCTATAAGCCCTTACTATGAGCAGCATAGCTCGCAGGCTCGATCTTAGACCCGACTTCATTATAAGCCTAATTGCTCATCATTATCCTATGGATTCGGGCATTGTGACACTGTCCGACTCGAGGCACCTGAATTGAAAGTCTGAGAGCTATTCTTCTACATATATATAAACTCAAGATCTCTTTCTGAACCTTCTCTCCTCTCTAGCTTTAAATCGTCAAATAGAAGTAGTCCTATCTTACTTTCCAAGCGCCTGAAATCTATGTTTGTGACAGAAGTAGTTTAACTGCACTTTTCAAGTATCTAAAATCTACGTTTATGACAAAAAGTAAAGCTTGTATGTAATGGGATCATGAAAGCTTCGATCGCAGAGCAAGCCTTGCTCGTACTGCCAAGGTTCGCAACTCGTGAACCTCTTAAGAAGATTAACGAGGATGCTTCTTATAACCTCATCAGTTAATACACTCGCTATATATAGGACACATCTAAAATAAATACATATAACATGAACCTTATATATGAACCATAAATTCATACAAACTTTATAGTTTAGGGCCCCACTATATGATCGCTACCGTACCTCGATATGAGCACTTATGACTAACCGTCTAGGTCCTAACATTGTATAATAATAGTATGGGTTGCTTTTTATATAGGAAAGTGCTTTCAACTGGTATTGTAAGAACCGTAGCGTGGTTCTTAGGGAAATATAATAGTGTGACGGCTTATAGTAATGATGGAGTAGCTCCGGTGTAGTGCAGTAGTAATGCGTTCGTAGAGGCAATATATTATCATGGTAGTAAAGAAGCAATTAGCAGGAGTGCTCTTAGTATTGTGACTTAGAAGAAGAACTAATCGCTGCCCATTCTATTATGGGCAGTGTAACGGAGCCACGAGAGCTCGGACCACGGAGCGAGCCTTGCTCGCATTGCCAAGGTTCGCGGCCCGCGAACCCCTTAAAAGACCGACGAGGATGCTTCTTGCAACCTCATCGGTCAACGCACCTATTGTACATAGACCATCGTTAGCATAGACCGACTATATATACTACGAACCTCGAACGCATATACGAACCACTAGTTCGTAGCCTCGCCGAGACGACCGCCTAATCGTGACCCCGTACGAGCACCTGCGACCACCCACCTAGATCCCTAACAGGCAGCAAGCTGCTTAAATACATGGTTTTGCCGACTCTATGCCGGCTACCTTGCCTCATAGCTATACACCCATTGTCCTGACTTCTGCTGGTAACGGAGATATTGTCAATGGAGTGTTTGTGCTGCTTTCGTAGGCGTACTGCATTTGTAGCGATGTCTTTGTCCGATAGAAACTGTTTCCGTCATGTGTCTAGATGCGCTTGATATTATATGCTTGCGGAGGATGCTTGTGGTTACTTGCTTATGGTCTCATCGTTGACACAGAGGACTGACGTCGTAGAGTCTTCTGGAAGCCGTAAGCGGTTTGGGTAGTCCAATGCGGCTGAGAGCCTCCTTTTGAGAGCCTCATTATCAGCACCTTACAGGTATTCATACTAGACAATCTTGAAGTAAAAATAGAATAGAGTTATATTAGCTATGTACTTGAATATCTTGGAAGATAAATTACCAATAATATAGGAACCTGGCTTGGTTTTTATGTCAGACAATGCCTCAATACACATTTCACATCAGGTAAAAAACTGATTTAAAGAAGAGAGTATTGAGGTATTAGAATGGTCGCCCTACTTACCAGACTTGAACTCTATTGAGTATGCTTGGAAGCAGCTAAAATAATGGATGTGGAAATACTACCCAGAACTTTTAGAGTTTAAAAAGCAAGGGTCAGAACACTAAGAAGGTAATGTTGAAGGCTCTTCAAGAGGGCTGGGATGCTATTGAGGAGGAATTCTTTGAGAAGCTAATTGGAATTATGCAGAGAAAAGTATGTGCTGTTTGTGAGGCAAAGGGATGGTACATCAAATATTAAGTGGACACATGTTTTTAAAGCAATTTAAAATTTTCTATAGACTTATATCAATTAATACACGAAGTTACAACTTGCTCCGACCTCTTGTGGTGGTGCAAAAAGGGTTGGAGTTGGTCACGCACAGGCTTGATGGGGTGCGCGCGCGGAAACTTTTGACCACCCACTGTATACAAATACATTGCTTTAGCAGGATAAGCTTCCTTTCACTAGGCAAATACAAATCGCAACAAGCTTATCCTCCAGGTATTGCTCTAGCTTTCTTCTTGTCTATAATAATAATATAGTATAGCTACAAATCGAAGATCGAAACACATCAAATAGTATTTGGCCGCACTACCTTCCCATCGGCCCATTTCGCTAGCTTCTCCCTAGTGATATTCTCCTCATTGAAGAAGACACCCTGTTTTCGCTACCATCACCGCACTGCTCATCCGAACCCCGGATCTCGTGACATTGTAGACGTACACTTAGGCAGAGCGGAGTGCTTATAAGGGTCATGTATTGCTTGTACTCTAGTGGTCATGGAGTTTCTGATGCTGTGACCCTCTGGGGGAGGAGGAGTGGCCAATGATGGATACTATTGGGGTCGTGGCAGATAAACACTCACCGCAACTCTTCTTTGATCCACCTGCATTAGTGACGCCTGGAGCGCGATTGTCTTGGGATCTCTTTCTCTTATCCTCTTTAGACCTAGAGCAAGTAGGCTGGGTTATATATTGGGCCAACATGTGCATAAGGGCATTCAACGGGAGTTCGGGGGCGGGTGGGCTAGGAGGGCTGTATACGATATTGTTAACGTTTCATTAGTGTAGGTATATAAATATTCTTTCTACTGGGGTATGTAAATACGGTTATTTATATGTTTCATGTATTAGGGTGGCGTTGGCTGGGGGCCTTAGTGATTATTTTCCGTGTGCGGCTATATGTACTAGGTATCACGTAAAAGCAAACTTTGACAGCTGCGTATTGCACAACCCCACCTATCATCGTCGCTCTTCCACTTTCTCCCCGTCCTTCCTTACTCCAAAAAAATAATTCCCCCACTTCTCCCCCCCCGTAACCTCCCTCCATCCCAATCCGGGCACATAAACCACTCCCATTACCCTCACACCACCCCACCCCTCCTCTTTGTCAAACCACTCCATCAATTCCCCTGTATTAATGTACTTTCCCCAATCATGCGTCCCCTGCGGCACCACCCCCACCAAATCCTCTGCCACAACCTTCGTCGTAAACCAAGACGTCCATGTTCTCGCTATCGTACTAATGATAATCCAACCTCCCGGCTTGACATGTTGAAGACAGGTTTTTAGGAAGGGTGAGGGGTTGCTGATATGTTCGATGACTTCGAAGAGGGTGAGGATGTCGAATTGGTCGTCTGGGGATTTAGGTGGGGGGAGGGATTCAAGTGCGATGTTGTAGTACGTCAAGATGTTGGAAAGCGCGGGGTCTGTTTTGGCGTGAGAGACAGCAGTGTGGTAGACTGAAGGGGAAGGGTCAAGCGCTGTGACGGAGAGAGTGGTAGGGAGGCGGGCGGCCGATTCAGCGAAGATGCCGCCGCCACAGCCGATGTCGAGGTAGCGGAGGTGTTTGTGCGCATTGATAGGTAGGCAGCCGTTTTGGGACAGACATGAGCTAATGAAGTCGTGGCGGAGGGGATTCATGAGGTGCAGAAGGCGAGAGGGGCCGTGGGGGTCCCACCAGGTGGAGGCGAGGGCATTGAAATGGGAGACTTCGGTGGGGGAGACGGAGGATGCTGCGGGTGATGGCGGTGATGGGTTGCTGTTGGAGGTTGCGTAGGCACGGCGGGTCGGAGCGGCCAGGTAGCGGAGAGGAGATGAAGAAGACAGGAGCGAGCGGCGGAGGGGTGGTGGCATTGTTGCGGATAAACGGTCGTTGGACCTTTTGTTAGTCAATCGTTAGTTGTGGGTGATCCAATTGCTCAATGCACTTACGATGGGTGAGACAAACACGCCGGGGCAAACGAATTGAACAACTATCTAGCCTCTATTGCTCCAAAAACGCGCCAGGAAACACACGATAGAAACTCAAAGGTCGCCCCCGATGTCTGCGCCACTATCAGGGCTCAGTCACGCGCCGTTGCCCAGCCATCGCCATATTTTGCGTGAAGTTGTTATCCGCTCTTTTGGAGAAGATACCCGAGTCCCAAAAACCAGGACCGGGGGGGGGGTATCTCTGAAACTACGTTTTGCCCGGTTAAACTACGTAAAATAACAACCTCCAATGGCTTCTAGGCCCTTTGCGCGCATATGGCTGTCCTTGGGTGAGAACGTTGGTCTCGGGCTGGAGACGGTGTTGGTGGGCTCTTGGCGCTGAATTTGGTGGACGGGATGGGGATTGCCATGACGTCATGGGTAGGAGGAATAGGGAGGAGGATCTGGTAGGGGATTGTGTGAAGAAGGGGAAGAGGCTCGTTTGAACCGTTCTGCGCGTCCCGTTGTTGAGCGAATCAATCCATCCACCAGATATCAGGCGGATCGCCCGGGAGGACCAGCGCAGTAGCGACGGCGTCATTCATCCTCTCTCCCTCTCATACTCTGGAGGGCAATCTCCATCGCCCTGCTCCTCTCCAGAGCCGTATTTCGCACACGAGAGCGAATTCGATTTCGTGATGGCTCTGTCAGCCGAGGCGCTCCTGACAAATCTGGCTGCGCATCGCGGCAGGATCGTCATGTGCATAGCCGGGAACGATGCCCCCGGCAGAAAACCTCTGTGCCAGGCACGCAATCCACACAAAACGCATATAAAAGCTGAGTCTGGGACTCTTTTTGGTTTCTAGGAGCGAGGGCTACTCTGCGTCGCTTTAAGGAGATTAATAAGAAGCCAGGCTGCTCTTTGCTAGAGGGGCAGCAATTGGGGTGACATGGCTGGAATAACGAATGGCACGACGAACGGGGAAGTCAATGGAACGACAGCAAATGTGACAACATATAGGACGGCAATGAACGGTACAATGGACAGCGCAGTGGTGAATGGGGTCAAGAAGGCCGCAATACTGGCAGAGGAGGAGGTGGAAGTGCCGGAACTCGACACAATAGAAGACACAATCGAAGCCTTCAGTATGCTCATCGCGCAAACTCCATCCCTCCCGTGCCACCTTCCCCTCATTCTATAGAGACCGCCATCGTTTCTAGCAAGCGTCCTCCAGCCGCTTTCATATCATTCCCAACCGAGACTAACGAGAGTGCGTATTAGAGCGCGGAGAATTCATCGTTGTCCTCGACTCGACGTCGCGCGAGAACGAAGGCGATCTTATTATCGCGGCAGAGGATGTCACGACGGAGAAAATGGCATTTATGATTAGGCATACGAGGTTTGTTGTCGCCTAGCCCTCCAACTTCAGAATAAGAATCCCTCCCGCTAACTTTTTCAAACCAGCGGCCTCATTTGCGCCCCACTACCCCCTTCCCTAACCCACTCGCTCTCCCTCCCCCAAATGACTAGCACAAATACCGACCTCCACCAAACCGCCTACACAATCTCGGTCGACGCCTCACAATCCATTATTACCACAGGCATCTCTGCCCATGACCGCGCCCTGACCTGCCGAACCCTCGCATCCCCCACCGCAACCCCCCAATCATTCCGCCGTCCCGGCCACCTCTTCCCCCTGCGCGCGCGCGAAGGCGGTGTGAAGGAACGTAGGGGGCATACGGAGGCTGCAGTGGAGTTTTGTAGGCTTGCTGGGAAAAGGGAGGTAGGGGTTATTAGCGAATTGGTGGATGAGGGAGTAGAGGTGGAGGGAAAGGCGGAGGTTAGGGGGAGTGGGATGTTGAGGAGGGATGGGTGTTTGAGGTTTGGAAGAAGGTGGGGACTGAGGGTTTGTACCATTGAGAGATTATGCGAGTTTTTAGAGAGAGAAGGAAGGTAGAGAGGGCTCTGTAGAGTACACAACACAACCATAGACATTTAGTAGTTGCACCTCCATTCCAACGTTTCAAACCCCCCCCACCTCCCTTACCGTATATACCACCCCACTAAGCAACGCCCCACGCAAACCCATCTCTTTTAATAAAATATAGAAAATAAAATAGAAAAAAAAACCCGAAATACAACACCGGCAGTACGTATGTACAGAGTTGTTTCTGAATCGTAAAACAAAACCCCCTTCCCCCCTGAAAAAAACCGGTCCTCCCGCTTAAAGTGTAGAGGATAGAAACGCCTGGTCTATTTTGTTGTTTGTACTAAAAGGATACGATATACAAGAAATGAAAAGAAGGTGATCTGGTCATTTCTTTGCTGGATAATCCCGCAAGATCCCAGCCATATGTGTATTAGTCTGCCTCCCCCCTCTCCGCGACCTCTTCTGCCGTTCCTTCTTCCCTGGCACAACCTTTTTAACTACCGTCGCAGGATCTACACTTGTCGGCTTCAAACCCGCCTTCGAGAGTTCACCCGGTAGCTCAGCCGCCACAGGTATCTTGATCTTGTGCCAGCGGCTCTGGAACTCGCCATCGATATTTTGGGATAGGGAGGGGTCGTTGGCCCAGACCATGCGGGCATGGTTGTCTTTTTTATTGCGGGTGACGAGGAGCTGGGAGCGGGATTCTAGGAAGTCGATTGCGTCTTCGGCGCCGGACCAGCCGTCTTTTAGCTCTTTGACAGAGAGGCCTTGTGCGGAGTGTTGGGCTTGGAGGTAGGCAAGGAGTTCCGTGGCGGAGCGGATGTTGTGGATGGGGCGGAAGCGGTAGGTTCCTGAGTCCCAGGTGTTGGTGGGTTTGCCCGGGGTACTGCTTGGGGTGAATTCGACGCGATCGTGGCTTTTAAGTATGTTGGCGATGGTGCGCTTGCTGTCTGGGTTTTGGTTCTGGAGACTAAGGTAGCCAATTACAGACGCGAGGGTCTGGGGGGTTTCCTTGCTTTTGAGGTAGTCGACAGCATATGTGACTTGGGTCATGATGTAGCGACCCGTGCCGGTGTCAGCAGGTTGGGAGTAGACAATTGTGGACGAGCTATCGGGCCGCTTGCGCTTGAGATCGCCCATGCTGCTGACGCTGGGTGTAGACGGCCTTGGAGTAGGAGTAGCAGATTGGGCAGCGATAGTACGCTTGTTGGAGAGCTTGATGGAGGCGTTCGAGGCATTTTCCTTGAAGGCCTCCAGCTGTTTCTGGAGGAATGAAGATGACATTGCTGTGCACGAAAATCGGGGTAATCGGGACGATGCCGTCGACAGTATCGGGCGGACAGCAGACCAAGTGGTCTTCGCAAGCCGGTGGTGGAGGGGTGAGGGGTGATCAGCGATGCAGAGTTGGTCGTTGAACTGGTGTTGAGGCTGATTGCCAAGGTGATATAACACCAAATCTGCGCAGCCCACTAAGTTACGGTAACCTAAGCGAGGCTCTTTTCTACGACCTCAATCAAACCAATGGCAAAAGTACCCAAAGACACTTCTACGGAATGGCGACTGCAGCCCAGGCGACGGACAACTACCGATACCTACCGATACCTACCGATACCTACTGATACATATATCTTCCTTCACCTGCACGGAAACAGAGCTGCTCGACGAACTCGTAGCGCAAGTCCCTGGTAGTCGTCTTCGAGGCGCCAAAGGATGGATGCACGAGTGTCGCCGCGTAAGCCCAGCGGAACGCAGTACATTCCACATAAACGGGGATGATATCTCCTAGAACGCCCAGCTCCCCCCCCAATCGCCCTATGTGAAGTAAAGCCATCCTCCGCATGAACTCAAGCCCGTCCTGCGCGGTTTCAGAAACCTTATTCCCTATGCTTTCCGTTCTCCGGAGGGACGTGGGGGGCCCTTGACCATAACCCACAGGACGGAGATGCCGCGGGGCAGTCTCCCCTCCTTCTCCTCCTCCTCCTCCCCGTCTCCCAAAAGAGCTTCTTTTCCCAGCACATAGCATAGCGGTGTTGCCGTTTTGCATTGCAGTGAGGGGTACAGACCCCGGTTTCGGAGATCGGCGGCGACGGCGTATAAAGGAAGACCCGACCCCTCTGCCCAATCTATATCTACCGGACACTGCACCCACCCTCCCGTCGTACTCGTATCCGCACCCAGGTTTGCTTCTCAGCCCTATAGAACTGCGTTCGTCCCAACATTTAGCTTCATAGCAGCTCACCAGAACCGAGCAACTCTCCTCTCTAGCCAGCCAGAAACCCCAACAAATCCCCAGGCCAGACACGGAAAGCGCAATGAGCAGTGGAAAAGGTGCGGAGGGGTTTCTCTGTCTTCGTTCCTGCAACGCCCAAACCCTTACATTGGCACAATCGGGCCATATCTATGGTCTTGCCAACAACAGCTGCCCCCACTATGAACGATAGTCCTGTCAACACAACTCTACCCCCCCGTTTCCAAATTATTTCTCAGAAATTCCTAGTCCTGACAGAAGATATGACCACAGAAACCCCCAGCCCCGTTGGCACAATCCTCTCCCGCAACAGATCCTGGGCTGAGCGCTTAGCCCTCCAAGAGCCCGGCCTCTTCCCCGCCCTCGCAAACGACCAAAAGCCTGAAATCCTCTGGATCGGCTGCTCTGACTCACGAGTCCCCGAAACCACACTCTTAGACCTTAAACCAGGCGATGTATTCGTCCACCGCAACATAGCAAACGTCCTGCATCCGGGCGACCTCAGCTCGCAATCCGTCATCTTCTACGCTGTCGAGAAACTAAAAGTAAAACACGTCATCCTGTGCGGACATATTGGCTGTGGGGGCGTCAATACAGCACTCGACAATAAGAAACTGGGTCTCATAGACTCCTGGCTTATGCCAATCCGCCTCCTCCGCCAACAGCACCTCGACACCCTCGCAAATCTCTCAGACACCGAACGTGCCGTCAAACTCGTCGAGCTAAATGTCCAGCAGGGTGTGCGCACGCTCCGGGAAAACGCATCCATCATCGACGCCGTCCGCGAGCGCGGCCTACAGGTCCACGGTATGGTGTACGACGTCGGCACGGGAACCCTGCGTGAGCTAGACTGCCAGGAGTCCGAGGAGGATAAAAGACGCAGAGTCGCCGCATTCGAGACGTGGGCAGGGGAGGTACCGGCGTCGAGGGAAATACTGCCCCTGAGATAAAGGACTTGGGGCTCTATTCAAGAGAGAGAACTGGACGGGGAAAGCAAGGCTGGCTTTTACACATGGCTCCCCCCCCACTCTACACCATATCAACAACAAGCAGCAGAGCCCCACTCTCCACTCTCCCTCTTATGCATTTCCTTTTTTTTTTCTTCTCGTTATTTCCATATTGTCCTAAGGTCAACTAGCAGATTCGCCCTTACTTCCTTCCCCTTTGTTTTTTTCACCCTCCGGCATGTATCTTCTCTCCTCGCAACTGCCGTGTGGTGTCTTATTGCTCAATCGACCAAACATATATATAGTATCGCTTTGTCGCTCATTCATGAATAGCTTTGTAGTAATTCCAAAAAAAAAAAAAAAAAAAAAAGAGGAATTCTTGAACAAATTTCCCTACGGCAAGTATCTCTCGTCGTGATTGTCGGCTGCTTCCTCTAATACTAATAACAGTCCTAAGCCCCGTGTGGTATTTGTACGAAGATCGATACATTGTGGTTTGGTTTGGTTTGGTTTGGTGGTAATCGAAACTCTTGGCTGGGAAAATAAATATTCGTTGAGCGGGGGCGTACCCTGCCATGCCAGCACAGCCAGCCAACCAGCCAACCAGCCAACCAGCCAGCACAACGTCGAAAATGTCCAGTCGTAACTGGGTTTAGTGGGGCGGACAGGCAGAGCCTAAGCCAAGCCTATAGTTTATAGTTGTACGTCCCTATTACTTTTTTTGGTGTGGTGTGGTGGTGCTTCTTGTGAGGGAGGGTTTTTTCCCCGTTCCCAATTCCCTCGCGCTTTTTTTCGGAGCAATGGGTATTCCAAAGAGCCTCCATGATGTTGTGCACCTACCACATGCAGACAAGACACAAGCTCCAATTCATTTACGCGGCAAAAATGGAATGCAGATACTATTCAGGAATAAGGGTATGCTGCTGCTTACGTATGACGGAAAGTAAATGATACATGCTTAATGCCCGATCCCGCACCCATCAAACCAGGCTCCCCCCCACCCCACACCGAAAAAAAAAAACACCTTATTTTTCTATTTCCTGGTCCTGCACATTCATCAACCTCGCCGAGATCCAACCCCTTTAACCCCCACACCGGACCCTCTCCACCCGTTTCCGCCCGGCCGAATATCATGAAAAATAAAAAAAGAAAAGGGTGAATGAAGAGGGTGAGGAACAAGGAACAACAAAGTTATTTCTATTCGTTTTGTGTTTTGTCCAAGCCAGGGTAAGAAGGATTAAAAAGTCAATATCAGCAAAATTCGGCATGCAGATATGAAATAAGCGATCCTCCCTTTTTACCCGCTTTTTTCGGGATCGTGGAAACAGAATCAACAAAAAGGCTCAAGGGGGTAATGGTAGAACACAATAATACAATGAGTAGAAAAGAAGGCGGGAAAAGGAGACAGGGGTAATTACTGATGCTTATAAAATGAGAATGAGAAAAACAAGCCGGCTCAACAAAACTCCCAGAAGTGAGGGCTGGTGAAGGTACATGCTGTTTTTGGTTCGTGATACTAATTCGATGCTCTAGGTGGGGAAAGTAGAGGCTCCATATAACAAAGCCCTCCTTTGAAACTTGAATACCTGCCTAAAATGAAGAGAATTCGCGAATCGGGCTGGATAACGACACAGCAGGAACGCCCTCTACCGGAACGGCAGGTTGTTTCTCGCCATGCCCGGGCGTAGCAGTCACACAATTGACATTACTATCTGTCGTGGACGATGAAGCCGTCTCACCCCTAGTAGATGACCTTTCAGTGGACTTTTCTTCCGCACCTGATGCGGAGGAGGGGAGAGGCGGGGGTGTTTCAAGGGACAGTTGACCCTTCCGTGGGGGCTTAATCTCGATGAGATCTTCCCGTTCCTCCTCATCTTCCATCTCATCCGCTTTCTCACGGCCGAAATCTACGACGTCGCCGTCATATTCGTCGTCTCCATCCTCGGGCTCGAGGAGTTCTCGCCGGATGGATTCCGTGGTTCTATGCCACTGTGGGGCGGGGGCTCTGCCACCAAAGGCATCGACTTCGTCTTCATGCGGCGGAGGCTGTTGTAGTTTTATAATACCCAGGTCAGCGTCTTCCTCTGCTGGCGGTTGCGCTCCAGGTGGAGCTGAAACGGTAGCAGCGGATGGGGATTGTGATTGTGTTTCTGTGGAGGACAAAGATGACCACGACCCAGGTGTGAAAAGTGGATGGTTAAGCGAGGGGCTTAGTAGTAATGATGGTGGTGATGGCTTGCCAGAAGATCTGAAAAAGCGTTGGAAAGATGATAAGAGAGAGGGCTGTACATCGACATCAGGCACAAATTCATCGGCATCTCCATCATCACTCTCAATCGCAAAGCGCCCTCCCTCAAGCTGGCCGAACTCAGCATTCGCGCCAGGTTGAGATGACGGCTCCTCCTGCCTAGAAAGCAATTCCCGTTCTTGATTCTGTTTGTGTCTTGCTAAACGTGCGGCTAACTGGCGTCTGGCTCGCGAAGGCGGAAGATTTAGCGGTGGTGGTGGGGGTGGTGCATTGGGCGGTGTAGAGAAATTAGGGTCTTCATCTTCCTCGTCGAGTGATCCAAATCTATTGACAGAGCCAATTTCTTGGGAGATGTATCTCGGAAACTGTAGTAATGTCGTTAGCATACCATATCCCAGGTTTTTCGGACAGGTCTGGGGATCTAAAGATAAGGGGGGAAGTGGTGATAATTATGTCGGAGGTCAGTATTACAAGGAAAGACGGGCCAGAGTGTGTGCACAGCGATGTATGCAGCAGAAAGTCTTTTGTCATGCCACAATGTGCGACTCCAGGCCACAGGAAGTACTGGTACTCCCCTTATCGTCCAAGTAAGTGCATCGGTAGGTGCAAACTTAATCTCGTCAAAAAATAAAAGAAAAGAAAAAGGAATATAGACAGGATAACAGTGAAACCCAGGTAAGACTATGTTATACAGCTCCGATTCGTCTCACTTATCGGACATCTCAACATCCCCTAATGGAAAATCGTCACCCACTTGATCCGAACTGCTCGTAGCTCTAGCTTGTCCACCCTCTTCATCGCGATCTTCTTCCATCTCTTCGTCCTCCTCATCGCTAGAATTCCCGAAACCACTGACTAACGAGTTACCACCGAGGCCGAAAGTGCTTCCAATAATGTTGTTGCCGTTGACAAGATCAATGGAATCGAGTCCAACGCCACCGATACCGGCTAGGCCAGCACTAGCTAGGGCAGCAGAGGCGCCATTGCTGAAGGTAGCAGAACTAACAGCAGTCATAGCAGCTTGTCGAGGTCCTAGAGACATATCTGGCCGAACACCACCCAAGATTGCGTTGTCTCGCTCCCGAGTCTCCGCCAGTGTCTGCTCAACGTAGTCAATCCACTCTCGATCCATCACTTTCTCCAAGACAACCTGCGAAAGTAACTCGGGTGGATGTCGTTCTGTGAATTTAACAACTTCCTCCGCGATAAGTGTGAGATGGCCCATATACCCAAGCCGCATATTCGAGCTCGCTTGCGCTATGTCACTTTGTCGCTGCCCCTCGACTATCCGCTCGGTAATCCTACCAGTTTCAAAAAGGTCTACGGCGAGAGTTCTATTATAGCCTCTATCCATAGGACCATTGAAAACTTGTTGGACGACATCATATACGACGTTATGCAAGAAGTTGTTCCACGGAAACCGGAAGAAGAAATCCTGGAACTAACTTAGTCGGGTTTCATTGATAAAACGGATAGGAGACATTACTAGGATCGTTGGGACAACACGGTGCTCCACAAACATCATTTTTAAGAAATCCCCTACAACGGGCTTGCCGTCGATGTCGGTCTCTATGAACGGCCCGAACGAGTTATCTGTGTCGTTGCCAGACATTAACACAGATCTAATACTGTCACCCTCCTCTCCAAAGGTAGTGTCAATCGTTTCTTGGCTATCTCCTGGTCCTGTCCGATGGAGAGCTTCAGAGTCAGTACCAGGGGTGGGTACAAGTTGGTGTTGATCTAGCCGACTGGCAAATAGAGGCTCCGGGTGGTCTTCGGAATGGGGTGAAAGATCCTTTGGTGATATCAAATTGGGCGGTATAATATTTTCTATGTGGTCTGCTGCGACCGGACTTCGATCTATGCCCTCGATATGAGGGTGCAAAGCTATCTCACCAAGTTTAGAATCAAAGTTAGCATTATTAAGGGGTGGCAATATGGCGGCCCCGACCGGCTCTTCGTGTTGATCCTCATCTAGGCATGATTCTGACGAAGGTGGCGACGTCATTATCGTATCGTTGTCGAGATCTAAGCCGCCGACTTGAGCTGTTAGGCCTGAAGATGTGGGCGAGAGAGGCTCCGCTCCGGAAGCAGGGCGTGGTAGCGGCGCTTCCTGCTCAGTAACATCATGTAGAGGGCTGGGTTCAAATTTTAGAGGGGAAAGGGGCTCATCCACAAAGTCGTCCTCATCAGCAGTAGGGGGATTTAAGACTCTCGTTAGTTCATGCCTCTCAGCCTCTACCTCTATATCCGGATCCTGCCGTTCGTCAAAGTCATCCTTGACCTCCTCGATTAAGGCTCCAGAGACTACCACATCTTCAAATTCTTCCGTCTCATCAGCGTTTTGTAAGTCAGGCCTCCGGATTTCCTCGGGGGATCCAGACCCAAATCTATACGGCGGGGACATTCCATTTTGATAGCCGGTACTATCCTCCGTAAAGTCGGTACTGTTGGAGTGAACTTCGCCCCGTGCGGCTGGGAAACCGCCTTCCTGCTTTAGGCGTTCCCGTTCGCGGTCTCGTTCCTTCACATATCTCTCACTGCCACGCTCGTTAAGAAGCCCCATATTACTACAATGAAGTAATTCTGCCATGAGCTCACAGGTTTTGAATCTGTCGAAACCAAGAGGCTCGATCTTCTCTCCAAACGCGGCCTTTAGCTCTCTCCGCCTCACAGCCGTAGTACCATCGCCGTTGACTACAGTATGGTTTGGGCTAAGAATTAGAGCCATAAAGTCTGGGACGTGCTGTGCGAACAAACGGAGAAGAGTCCCAAGGTAGATAGGATCTCGACCTGAAGGTAATGAATCAGCAGCTCCGATGTCAGGATCATAATCGGAGTTATTTTTCCGAATAACTTCGATAATGATACCTACACCCACAGTAAGTGGGTTACCTCCACGGAGCATTTCTATGGTGAGGGTTGTGATGCATGGCTCGGAAACTAGTTGTCTGGTTAAGTCGTTTGGACCAATGCAGGATTGTTCATTCTGTGAGGCATTTGCAGAAATGGTAATGATAGCCTTGAGAAAGTCTCCAGCTGATGTCTGCGTCGCGGAAGAGTGTTCCGCTGAGAGATAGGAAAGCAGAATTGGAATTAGGTTCTGCGAATGTAGCCACTAAATAGGAAAATATCAGCGCTTAGTGATAGGGGGCAACGTCGGCGGCATTACATACGTCAACAATTCCTTGACCTCCCTCGGCCTTCTCCAGACTGATTATCTTCAGTAAGAGATCCATTACCATCGGGCAGTCGACATGTCGCAGCATGTTAGGCACTGCATTTTCTAGGGACTTAAAGAACTCCAGCATATGCTCCGTCTTCTTGTCAAGTAAGGTCTCGTTTACTTTGGTGAAATACCCTGCTTGGAGAGCATCCAAGGGCGGGTCGTGCTTCAGAAATTCCCAGAAGCGTCGAAGGTGGTGCTGGTTTTCCATCAGAGACTCTGAAATTGACCATGTCTCAGAGGAGAGAACTTCGCATGAGATGTAAGCATATTTCAGGCGTTTTTTCTCTTCTGCTTCCCTCTCTTCCTCGCTCAGATTGTACAGCGCAAACTTCCCTTTGGTCTGTCTACGCGCATGGCCTCCGTCAGCTCCGTAGCCAGGCGCATCAGACGCTTCATCGTCGTCATCGGGATCAGGTAACTTTGGAGCAACGACATACTCCAACAAGCGCCTCAGTCTGGACTCGTCCCGGATGAACTCGATAAGTTTTGAGTTGTGTTGCTTCAACTCTTGTATTAGGTCTGATTCGTCCAAGAGCTCCTCAAGAGTGACATCGGGTTTATCGAGAAGGGTGTCGAGTGTCGAGATGTTCGCATAACCACCGAACCTCCAAAACATGGTGGGCTAAGAGGTGGGGGGTTCGAAATGGTATTGGGCAAGCAATGAGATATTGGAAATGCCTGAACGTTCGCTGGGAGGTAGTTGGTCATGCGAGGAGCTCGGAACGATATAAGCGGAGCCGCAAGAGGCTCGGTATTTGCGAACCGGAGTTCTTGATGGTATTTATCACGATCTCGAAACTGCACGATAGGTGTCACAGCTTATGGCTGCCAATAACTGGCCGGATGCACAAAGTTAGCTGTTGTGTAGATGCGAAGATCCATCGGCTTGACACGTTGGTTGGCAGACACGACGTCTCGGGAAGTGATTGCATCACAGACACCATCAACAGACTCGAGGATCTAGGAGCATGCAAACGTACCTTTGAAGTCCAGAAGGACCTGAGCCTCAGCTCAGAAGTAACGAAGGCGATGTGAAGAGTCAAAGATGCGTCAATTACCGGCTTTCCACAGTGTAGGGATTGTCGAAGTGAATGACAACACTCTATGGCGGAAGGCGCTTCTGCAAAAGCTCGCCGGCGCCAGATAGGACAATTAGGCGAGAACAAGGTCGAAGGAGAGTGATTTGGGATATGTCACGGGTAGAATGGGGTCGATCGAGAGTTGCTGTGGAGAGTCGTGCCCACCCGGCCCGAGATACCACTACACGTCAAAAAAATTTAATTTGTGAGGCGTTTTGGATACCCGGACTCGAATCCTCGTGAGAACCCTGTCCACGGGACGATTCAGCCATCAAACTGCCCCTTACTGCGTAGCAAATGATTGTGTGCCTCAGAATTGCGCACAAATATCCGAGTTGGGCATTCTCTCACGTGAGGCGTCCCGCTAAGACGCGCGCTATCATCGACATCAAGGAAAGCTACGTAGTAAGGGCACCGCTGTGCTGTCTGAACGGACTGTTGTAGCAGCAATGAACCGACTCTTTGGTGCGAAGAATACGGCCCCCAAGCCAACATTAGGCACTGCTATCCAAAATGTAAATCAGCACCCCTGCAACTGTCTAGGACAGCTGCGGCATCCTACTGACGCCGACAAACGCTAGGTCGATACACACATCGAGTCCATCGATGTCAAACTTGCTAAACTTAACGCGGAGCTCACGGGCTACCAGCAAAGGCTCGCAAAGATGCGCGATGGGCCAGGCAAGACCGCCATCAAGCAGAAGGCACTGAAGGTGCTCCAACGGCGAAAGATGTACGAAGGCCAGCGCGACCAGCTCCAGCAGCAGTCGTGGAACATGGAACAAGCGGGCATGATGCAGGACAACCTGAAGAATGTTATGACGACTGTCGATGCAATGAAGACGACAAACAAGAGTCTTAAGCAGCAGTATGGCAAGATCAACATCGATCAAATCGAGCGGATGCAGGACGAGATGGCGGATCTGATGGATATCGGAAACGACATCCAGGAGAGCATCAGTCGGAGCTACGACATCCCAGACGATGTTGATGAAGCGGAGCTGGACGCCGAGCTAGAAGCTCTAGGTGAGGAGGTGGAGTTTGAGGGGTTTGGATCGGAAACTATACCGTCATTTATGGTGGACGAAGTGGGTCCGCCAGAGTTTATTGATGAACCGGTGGAGGCTGCGAAGGTCAAGGAAGCCGCGGGCTGATCGCTCTCCTTCGTTAACTCTGAACTGATGCGTGGGCCTTCTAACTACCGGCCATACATCTCATTGTCTTCCCGGCGTACTGGCGAAACTTTTCCCTGCTGCATCCTCCAGCTCTCGCAAGACAGAAGAGATTTACCTGCATATAGAAATTTATTCTACCGTAAATCCTCTTCAAGTTCTTACAGTATTTTAGTTAATTATCAGGCTCAATCGCTAGCTCAAGAAGCCAGCTAGGCACCCGCCAAAGAAGGGCTGTCATTGGGATACACTACAGTCGAGTCGCGCTGCAAGAATCTCGCGTTATGAGCTTTATCGCGCTATAAGAATGGAGTTCATTGCCCCAACCATATTCTTGCAGCGCGACTCGACTGTACCAGTTATCAGCCAGGCACCCGAAGGCTTTAAGAACATTAGTTAGCTATACGTTATCTTGAATTCGTGCTCATTCATTACCCAGCTCTCGCTGAAATGTGGTGTTAGGGTGATTGTGTTTGGTTGAAATGCGGCAACTACCCACCACACGCAATAAGATCTTCTGGTGGCTAGTTTATTTAGGAAAGAGAGGGATTACCCGAATGATGGAAGATATCTGTACTTTCTTGAGACAACCCATGCCGCGAATCATGCCGCGAATGTCCATTAGACCCTAGAGTACTCCGTGCAATATACTCTGTACTCTACGGAATACATGCCGCGAATTTCCCCATCCAGTTTAGCAACCCCTCTTTCCGTTTCACTTAGCCATCACTAGCAAACCAATGCACTAGCAACAAGCGTAAAGCACATGCCTTCTAACTCCCACGATACGTCGTATAGCTAAAGGGACCCAAGAGCAAAGGCACGTGGTAGTGCTCCCCTTTCCCACCAGCGAAGAATTTGATCTCTACCTCTGGAAAAAAAGTCTTTCCCTGCCCAAAATACGACCCAGTGTCAAAACTCAGTGACCACGCCATAGCTCCATTGCTGGGTGTCGATGCGAAAAGCTCCTGTAGTGTAGGGTCGGAGGTTGCGCCCCAAGACTTAACACGACCGTCGGAGTCGGTGGTTGCAATGAAGCTTTTTGCATCACTAGACGGACTAATAAGAGTGAGTGCCACACCTAGGGACACAGCCGGTCGGCCCGTCATCGTGTCGAGCACATGGCAGGTTATTGGTGATGATGCCATAGTAACCGCGATGTTTCGGAGGTGAGATGATATTACCGATATGTGCCGTTGTGGTCGATTGAGTGCTTACGTTCTTGTACCTTATTCCATGGGTCTTGTTTGTCAACCTTGTAGGAAGCATGGTTCTAGTACTTACATGCAACCGCTCATCCAAACGCCCTGAGTTTCAAAAGGATGTCGGAAAATCAGAGCGAGCCCCACTAAACTCTCGAGGAAGATCAGACCGGCGATAATGGTAATTGGGGTCTGAAACTTAGACACACCAGGGGGTTGGTCGAGACATTGGCATGCCCTGCACGAGCCCTTTTCTACGAGCTTCAAACCCCATCGTCATAAATCTATCGCTATTTCATGTCAATCTTCTACCTTTGCTCTTCGTGCTCTGCCATGACTGCGATCTCGCCCCTACTCAACCGTGAGGCATTTTTACTTCGCCCCTTCATGCATGTTTGACAATCGAAGAATCCAACGGCCATCAATGAGTTCACACCCACCCTGAACGATTGATTATCACGCGTTCAGCTGCGCAATAAATACTTTCCTGCCAATGCAACTCTACTAGGCATCCATCAGTGGCTTTGACAGTGAGTCCATTGGCCAGCTGTTACGACAACCCCTCCGTCCTTGACCGCGCGAACTTTCCAGTTAATGACAAAGTACCGCGAGGCAGCGTGCATCAAATTTCAGCAGGGTTAACATGCTGTAGGCTAGAGTATTGGAGTTTGTGAGGCTTGCCTTTAAGCTCAATATCACGCTAGGTTTTGCGCTGATTGGGGGGAAATGTGTAGAAAAGGGACAGTTGGTAAAGAGAACGACAAATTCTGACGTTCTTTTACCTAGAACGGCAGGGCATGCTTTCGGAGGCGCTGGTGGTATGCAATAGAGTATGGCCTCTCAGAGTGGACCATAGAGTCACTCTTCAATGACTGCGTACGGAGACACTTCAAGAGGCATGTCACTAAGATTTCTAGTGTAGCCCAGTGTGATGGCATCCATTCTCACGATGCCGGGGGCTAAGGATGCGATCCTACAGTCCATAAGTCATACATTGAGGACGCCATGCAGAAGTATGCTCGTAGCTAGTCCCCGGTTCTGGTTAGATGAGAGATAAAGGCCGAGGTTATGTGGCAAAGGAAGTGCTTTAGTAGCACTAGTGGATGGTGCAGGAGAGATATGGAGCAAGGATCGAGAGGGTTTTTGGACGTCGAGGCAGTAGTAAGGGTATGCCCGCTATACTAAGGTTGATTGATTTCTCTGCTGACTAGCTCTAAAGGCTTTATGATTACATATATCCGACCTCTCAAGCCAGGCAGACACCGGTCTATCTACACTGTGCTGTCACTGTAACAGTCTTTTTGTCGCTAACCGCGAGAGACCTTCCGGTTGATGATATGGCATGGTACGGTGAGGGGAAAAAGTGTCTCATTCTGGTCTCTATCCAGTTACGGGAACGAGAGTTTCAAGGAACTTCCTGGAGCATATCTGACGACAATTCTTCCATATTAGCGTTCTCAATCGCCCCTGAGACTAGGAGTCTGCCTTGAGCCACAAGCCCCAAACAAGATCGACCAAATTGCTGATATCGCCTATCACTTCGCCCAAGATAGCTCTTACATTAGGGCGCTCGAGAATTGATCTTTTAGGTTGTTTCTCGCCCTCACGGCCGCCTGCACTCGCGCAACGAACCGTTGTGAATGTTCAGAGAAATCCTTTTTTTTTGGCAAAGTGTCCGGCACGTATACAATGCGTCGCTACAGCTCTATATTTTCTGTACCTGATACTCTCATTTGGAGCTCAGGACTAGTATCGTGAAGGGTCGGGAGACTACTTGACTAGAATTAGGCGGGAGGAGAGAGTGCCTTTTGGGCCGAGCCTCCGTCCCTTTTAAAGGCGAGAATAGAAATCTTGCGGACCCGATGAACAGTAGGCCTGTGCGTCGAATGTCTGCTCGATCTCGATCTCGATCTCTACCCAAGAAATGGCCGTCAATAAGGTAGATAGGAGTTCGATTCGTCGCGGACCAGGTTCGCGGATATACTAGCGGTGCTAGTTGGAACAATGTGATCAGAGTCGCTTGGTGTAGTCGCCAATTCATACACATACCGGGCCGGTGGGTAATGCTCTATTCTGCTCGCGCTGGTACGTACAACGAAAAACAAGAGGTGGCGGCGAGGTAGGTAAGCTACCCGCGTCAAGTAATCTAGCTAACTGCTCGGACTCAGAATCCGCCTCTACAACACTACACCCAGTACGGCAGCTAGATCTGTGTTCGGATTTTTACTTTGCCCAAACGATAGCAGTCCCCAGCGTTCCGCAAACGACCGCGCCGAGGGGAGTTTTCTTTTTCTAGTGGCTTAATACCCATGACGTGACGCGTTGACTAAAGACCTCTCCTACTGATTGTCTATGTGTTCTAGATCGTGAGGTGCGTGATCAAGCAGGAATGGCTGTCTCACCGGCATCAAATCAAGATGGCCTTGTTGCCACGCTATATGCAGCGAGGGAGAAAACGCTGAGCTCCTTGGCATCTTGGGAATTAGAGCCAAGCCCTGCATGGGGGCGTGTGGTCGGTGATCCGGGAATTATAGATATTTCCTCAGCCGCGCAAGGCTGGGTACGGCGTGAAGGATTTTCTTTGGGGCCTATTTATGAGGCCGAAAGTCACTTGTTTGGATTTCAAGGAGGGAGGATCTCACCGTATCCCTTGATTGCAATCGGACTGGTACCCTCTAGGTTCTATTTCCACAATATATTCTCGAGTGAAATTGTCTTTTGGCATTTCTGAGGCCAAATGTGAGGCATCTCCTTGAAATTCCCAGCTAAGTTTTCCAATTGCGATTAACTGACGCGGGACCACGTTCAAGGCTTCATCTCATCACTGAACTTGGCCAGGTGGCCGTCTTCCTCCTGTTGCTTGCAACTCCAGCTTTTGCAAAATCCCCCGTTTACAACAGACACATTGTACGTCAAGTTCAAAATGGATCGTGTAACCTTATTCAACGGCTCGATATCGGCAATGGGGGACGCAAAATCGGCTTCGTGATCGATATCTCCACTTCCATGGAGGATAACGACCCAGGGGACCTCCGACTCACAGCTGCCAGAATCCTAGACGAATCTCTAATCAGTGCGAACGAAGCCACCGACGGCAAGACTGCAGATCTTGTCACCGTTGTGCTTTTCGCTGCTAGCCCCAGAGTCGAGTATCCCCTCGGTGATCCCGAGGGCGCTGTGGGTGTATTTACCCACAAGGAACTTGAGTCGGGTACTTACGCCGGTGGAGGGATCAACAGTTCGATCGACGAATTAACTAAACCTGGCCATGATCCTACACCTAACCGCACGGGCATCATCGTGTTCACTGACGGCCTGGACAATTCGGGGGATAAAGTCCCTGGTACCCTTAGTACTATCAGCCGTGCAGGCAGCCTGGGGATCCGTGTCTCATACGGCTTTCTAGCCGATAGCGCTGGTGGCGAGTCAAATCCGCTCATTCAAAAAGCAGTTCTACAAACCGGTGGAACGTACTCAATAATCGATAAAGCAACCGGACAGGAAGCTTTCCTTGCATTGTTAGTTTTACAAGGTCTTACAGGCATTGACACTAAAGGGGGCGATACTGGTACTACTACGCTGCTCCCTGGACTTACTATCACATCGCAGGTTCCTCAAACAGGGCCCAAGATCTTCTCTTACCACGCAATCTCCGGCGAAAAGTTCAATATCACCGTAACAGCCATCGATAGTGTCAATCTTACCGCTACACTCCACGATGCTAAGGCCAATACGGACATCACAACCCAGCAGACCAACAGTACTGGTACCGCTTTCATAGAATATATGGCAGACTCTGACATGGACCTGGAGGTTCTCGTGACTGGCAATGTAACTGGAAATAATACACTCTTCACTCTTGGCCTCAGGAGCTCAATCTCCGACTGCTCTGCTAACACCCCCAATGCCACAAGCACGGCAACGAAGACACCGACTCAAACGTTTACACCACACACCGGGGGTGCAGTTCCTGCCGCGGTCCTGTCGCTCGAGGGCTGGGGTACCTTTTTCACAGCATTTTTCTCGGTGCTTGGCTTTACTGCAGGGGCAGCTCTCTTGTAATCGCAATGAATTTTCATTGGTAGCAGATATATGACAAGCTCTAGGTGCTTGTGTTGCAGCAGTACATACGCTGGGGGGCGGTAGGCAGAGCGGTGTCAAAATAACGAATTCCGGCATCTTTTCGTCAAATCATCACCATGTAGTTACTTCAACAGTGAAGCAAAAACAATCCTTGCCATCAATGTCACTCCGTTCACCGCCTGGGCCACCGCAATCCCCGCCTTGCAGAACGATTGGTTTAGCGGGTGGATTGCCGGTGTACAGAGCGGTATAGCGAATGGCTTCCGCCCAACATCTCGTAACAATAATACGCAACCCTTTCCCCCACCATATTTTTAGTGGCCATTATCCGGAAGGCTGAACACATACCACCCACCCCCTCCATCAGAGGGAAAACACGCGAGGCTGCAAAAAAAATGAGAAGCCTTGGAAGTCGTTGTATAGAACACTGAGCTAGTTACTACTTGGCATGCTTAGAAAAAACATGTCCTATCGCAATTGGAAGGGGGGGTGGCTGATGTGACGGTTCAGCACGATATCCCGATCTTACTCGCCATGTTCGACAACCCCACCGTGTGTGCGGGGCATCATCACTGATTTGAGACAGAGTGGCGTTTCCAAGGTCTTTCCACTTCCCTCCGCATAGTTCCCTCCCCACCTCTTTGGAAAACGATGGGCTGAAAAGAAAGAAAGAAAAACAAAGCAAAAAAAAAAAAACTGGATTGACCTTGATTTATTGCCCTTTCCCTGGGCCCCCAATACCAAGCACCTGTGTTTTTTGTTTTGTAACAGAAAGCCAGCTATTCTGTCGTCCTCCTCAGCTTTGGTGGGTTAGGGGGTAGCTAGATAAGACATGCGTTTACATCCACGGCAGGAACAGGGAGAGTACGTACATTTCGCGCACATTATTTTACCTTTTCTGCGAATAAAAGGCATGAGAAGGATAGGTAATAGCCCGGATACATCGTTCATTCGTTCTGATGCTCAAATTTTCCATTTTTCTCTGCTAGTTTTTTCTCCGCCCTGGCAAGCATTAATCCGTCCCTTGCTATTCCATCGTCCATCAGGAGCATCCTCGCCACCGCCGTCCCAGATGAGGTTCGCAATGACCCCCTGGCCATGCCCTCTGCCATTGCCTCGATCTTTGCAGGACAGTTTCCGGATTGGTTTTCGAATCTTCCCGGAGACGTGCGATCGTTTCTGCTTAATTGGGGGGTTGCGCTCTATACTAACCTTCCTGGGCTTGCCTCATTGTATCCTGTTCCTTCTGTGAAGACGATAGGTGGTACTGTTGTATCGTCGACTGCGAGTAGGGAAGGAACAAGAACGTCTACCGTGTCAGTGGTGGCGACGGCCACCACTACTCCAGTTATACCTATCCAGCATTCGAAACCCACGATTGGTAAAATAATTGGGATAACGTTTGGCGTTTTCAGCCTTTTCGTGCTCGCTGCAGGGCTGGCGTTTCTCGTATATATGAGATATCACCGGCGAACCCCAGAATCGGCAACAGCTCCAAGGTCAAGTGGATCAAGTTATCAGCTGCAGGACATCTCTCAGGTATGATCAACTCTGCCCTGTGTTTTCACCTCCTGCAGTTTTTCAACCCTCCCCTTCCCACCGAACCTACTGCTAATGCTTTGCGACCAGCCATCTCCGTCCCAGTCTACTGTCGTTCACCGATCGTCTCGGGCACACACTGCAACACCAGAATTGCGTGGCAACGACGGACCCTAAATTATTACTGTTGGAGATTATTGTGGGATTGGGGAGGTAGCTAGCTATCTCTGGTGGAAAGAACCTTGGGAGCTGCATGTTGTGCTTTTGTAGAATCATGCCATTTCCACCATTGTTCTGGTTATCTACTGTAGTTAACTAGGGTTGTGCAGTCGAGTCGCGCTGCAAGAATCTCGCGTTGTAAGAATTATCGCGTTATGAGAATATGAATACCACCCCGATCCCAGGCTCTTGCTATAAGAATAATCGCGCTATAAGAATGAAGTCCATTGCCCTGACCATATTCGTGCAGCGCAGCGCGACTCGACTGTATTCAAAATGCTTTCAGCAAATAAACTCCAAACCATACCGAGATTAGACACCACAGCTCGCTTTTCCGCGACTACAGTTATAACGACCCTTGGACCACCCCGTAATGAACAACGCTATGCACTTCATTTAGACCGTGACAGAATACGGATTCTGGGAGACGTTATAGCTGGCGAGACAAAAAGGAAGTGAATAATCCTCCCTGCGTACTGTGGAGAGGCAGAATCTGAGCCCGGGCGACTAGCTAGAATTCTTGGCGCGGGTAGCTTACCTCGCTGCCGCTCGTTTTTCCGTAGTATGTAGGCACACGAAGCAGAGCATTGAGCACCCTACCCACCGGCCCCGATACTCTCCACAGTACGCTCGCCCGCTGGTGGCTCCAGCAGCGAGATCATCCAGTTGAGCTTGGTCAACCACCCCGGACCCTTAGTCTGCTTGTGAGCTCCCTCCTGGAGACACCACTTTACTAACTCATAGTACCTCTGCCCCATCAGGCCCCTCAACTCCTCCACTAGCCCTTGCAGGTTATTCCTGTTCACTAGATGGAAATCTGCTGACGACTTGCAACGCCACTTCTCCCAATAGAACTCCAGCCGCTGCCAGCGGCCGATCTCGAGCAACGTCAACCCCAGTCCAACCAGATCATATTCTGGATGGAACATGTAATGCGGCGAGATGTCGAGCTCCCCGGCACGTTCGCTAAGATATTCGGGTGGCAGCGTCATGAGCTCGTACCCTTTTCCGCGTACATTTTCAGACACAGCCTCTTTATGGCGCGAGTGGGCGAACCCGCTGAGAGTCGGTTTCGTAATGTCAACCAGCGCTCGAGCCGGCGGTGGCGGGTTCGCTGTTGCTGCACTGCTCTGGGGTTTGGTGTTGAAGAAAAGCACATTGGAACTGCGGAGACCTTTATGGAGGATTTTGCAGCTTTGGAGGGTGTATAGCGCGGTGGTGAGCGCGAGTGCGAGGTCTAGTCGTTCTCTTTGGGTACGTCGGTTTTGTCCGGCGGCCGGTGGCAGCACGCGGTCTGGGCAGAGCAGGTCGTAGAGAGAGATTGGTGGTGGAGGCATCGGCACACGTGCGTCCGTATTGCTGGTGGTGGAGACGCGGTGGCCGCTAACAGACAAGAGGATCCCGAAGCGCATACCCAAGAAGTCGTGGAAGTAGCCAAGGCAGTCCGGAACGCAAGCTGTTGTGGGCTTTTCTGGTGCCCCTAGAATGTGACACAGGAACGCTACATGTGCGGCGGTGATGTTGGCATCTGCGTATTTTTTCCCAGTAGGGTCGTATGGCCTCCACTCGATGAAGCACTGCTGCTGCGATGCGACCCTCCCATTCCGATCGTGGGTGGAGCGAATAGCGGATGCTCGGTGCTCATCGCCATCACCCCATTCGACGTGTGCGTGCGAGATTTCCATAGTACGCGAGATATCAAGCAAATTGCTCCTTGTCCACTCCATACCATTCCTGATTTCCTGATTCCTGATCTCTTTGGCAGTTTTCGCTATCTCTTCAACTGTTTTATTCTCTTCGTTGAGCAGCCTCAGACATTCCCGTATCTCCGCTTGGATGATCGCGCACCTCTCTGCCCCTGAAAGGACGGACAACAGCGAAACCAGGGGTTTCGACTGCTCGTCCAGGAGTTGGATTGTTTCTTTAAACAACCCCAGATCCCGCCGAAACCAATTGAAGTTCAAAAGAAAACCTCTATCCCTGCCGTATGGCTGCTGCTCTACCAGTTTGTCCAGCGCTAGCTGTTTGTCACCGAGCCGCTCCAGACTCTCGCGCGCGGTGCGTTCGAAGGACTCCAGATCTCCCAAGTGGCCCTGGCTAGTGTTATTAGGGCTATTCTCGCTTTGTCGTCGTTCCGCTTCCCGCTCCAAAAGACGCCCAAGGGCTGTATACAGCACACGCTGAACTCCAGCTTGCATATGCAGACTCGCGATGTCCTGGTTGGCTGTCTGGTCCCGGAGGGCGTTTGCGAGATCGCGGGCAAGGTCGATACATTTCTGCGAAAGGGCGATGCCGAAGCTGACGACCGCAAAGGCTAGACCTGCGGTCTCGAGATTGCCCCCCATTTTTGTGGTATTCAAGCCACCTTGCTAAAGCTATCTTATCGGGGAAGGCGAATGCGTGGGCTGCTGTTACAGCCTGGTTTTGATAATCGTCAGGGAGGCTATGACGAGCTACCACACCACACCTGCGGTTTGATCACACTGGTTTGCTTGGCGTGGGGCTGATAGATTGGAACGTTTCCATCCGCCCCACTCTAGTACCCCCGGGCCAACATGGACTTAAAAAGATAGCATACGAGGAAATGAGGTTCTGGAAGCGATGCAATCCACTTGAGTGTGACGTTGAAAGGCAGTTCCCCCTTCACGAGAGCCAAGCGCCGCGGCCTCCAGGAGGCGCGATGATGACTGCCCACGCTGCAGCGCCTGAGACACTAAAATACATAAACCAATTTGTTCATTTGCAGTTACCAGTGTTTGATCTCACAGACGCGGAATCTATCGCTGACGATCCTACCCGTGCTGTCGCTGATGCTGCTGGCAGCGAGTCCAACGTTATACGGGGCAGGCATTCTACGTAAATCTCCAAATCTCCTTCATCGTTGAGGTAGCGTGATGATAGACATGACGCTGACAACTATGCCACCCCTAATTTCTAGCCTGCAGCTCCCTGATGGAACCACCAGGGACATACAGACGGTATGGAAAGTGCGAAAAAAAGAGCAAAGCGACTATATGGAATCGCTCTTGGTAGAAGTCAGGGCTCTGCTTGGAATAGGGGCCCATCGGAATGTTCAGCCGCTGTTAGGTAAATTTCATGAGTTCTAGCTACCAATCGTGGGTTTCGGGTACTGACAGCACCAAGGCAGCAGTTGGCGGAAGCGTTCTAAACTCGTTGGAGGTCGCCAGTTCTGGGACCCTGTTCTTTTGATGGAGTACGCTCCACAAGGAAATCTAGGCGCGCTGATGAGGGATAATCCAGGCATACGCTTCGAGCTGAAGCAGCGTATGGCACTCGATATCGGCCATGGACTGTCCGCGGTACATCAGGCCGGATTTATCTGGGGTGATGGAAAGCCGGATAACGTGCTCGTGTTTAAGACGAACAATTCCTTGATCCCGTTTCAGTTGAAGATCACCGACTTTGGCTCTAGCAAAAGTTTTGACGAGCTATACGAGGAACATTCGGAGGGGAACGGGGTGGGTATTAATCTAGGAACGATACCCTGGCAATCTCCCTTGGCGGTTTGTGGGGAACTTCCTGAATTCCCATCTCGAGGGTCAAGGGAAGTTTTGTCGAAGAAAGACCAGTACATCTTAGAATATGAACGTTTTGATATATTTGTCTTTGGTCTGATCTTATCCTGGTTGATTCTTGAGCCGCAGAACTTCAATGAGACCTATTTTCCGGGAATCGAAGTCGCTGATCTACCACGCCCTCTTTTTGGAGTCGGTAGCACTGAAGAAATGCTGCAGCAGCGGGTCGAGGAGATTAACGCCGCCGCAAAGTCTGCTATAAACAAGATATTCCCCGTTCACGAAATCGCCAGGAAGAAAACCCTTGGGTGTTCCGTTGACGATATTGATCGGGTCACAAAGGCTTTGAAGATAACGCTCTGCTGGGTCCCGACTACTGCTAGAGAGGTAGTTAAAACTTTAGACAGACGTCAGCAATATGTATCTAGGTGGGCAATGCACTCTGCGTTAGGGCGGAAAATTGCTAACGGAACCAATCATCCAACAGATCAATTGATACACTAAACTCAGGAGTAGTTTCTCGTCAGCGTCCAGCCTTTAATGTAAGCCTTTCGGTTTGTCCTTGGCCCCTTCTGGCTACCGGGTGAACCTTACAAAAGTCGTGATCATGATAAAATTAGTGAACTTTCTAGGGGGGATCACTATTGCTAATCATAGCACGCCTACTTAGATCGCGAAGATAGCGTCTCATCTACGAAAAACAATGACCACGCGCACCCTTGAAAAATCCCTTGCGAAGGGGCTCGAAGAATCCAGCGTTAAGGAAGCGGCAATATTCATCACTGGGCCGCGCGAGACCGAAAAGGGGTCTTTTAACGTGGACGCCGAGTTGCAGTACCAAAAAGATATATGCCGCAAGACCCTTATTGGTCTCCAAGCTACCCAGCTAGGAACTGGCGTTTCTATCGTGCGTGAACATCGCCTTCCGGATGAAGGCCCCACTCCAGCATCGGGGAATGAGTTACAAAGTCCCCAAGAACCGCAACCCCAACAAGGCACGTCTGGCATCACAACCGAGAGAGTTATGCGGGAACAACGTGGGGGTGCAACAGAACCCACAACCGCTGAGCCAAACACACAAGAGAGATCACCGCAAACGGCGCTCGAAAGCGCCGCGCCGCGATCTCCCAGTGACGCTCCTGCCTGGGTTGACTCGCTGTGCCAAGCATGTAAACGTTTAGCGCTCAGCGACCTCAAAGAACTCTTGCTTTGCAAGGAAGAAACGCTTCTTTCCCGACTCGACGATGCTGGGGTCTCCGCGCTCGCCTATGCTATCCAGAGCGATGATCCTTTGATCCAAGCAACTCGTCTCACGAGCCTAGGTGAAGATAACATCCTTAATGCGCAGACGGATGCCGTCCGCTTGCTAATATGCAGAGGTGCGGACGTCAATCATGTATCGTCAGATTCAGATACGGCTTTACTCTGGGCTGTAAAACATGCAAGCAATGAAGTGATCGACTACTTGATAACGGAGCCCTTTCCCATCCGAGAAGGAAGGCGACTGTCATTGGGGGAACAGCTGGGCACGGTATCGACGGCAAGAACAGGGGTTGACTGGACGCCACTTCGGGCGGCAATGCATCGACAAGATGACAAGAAAGTTGTCGACAGGCTGCTCAAGGTGGTGGATCTAGATAAGGAAAGGAGACGGGCGTTTGAATTTGGTTACTCTTATCTGAACTTGTGCGCCTTTGAAGATGGATCTTGGAGTGTGGCTTTAGCGCGAACCCTTATGAGAAAGGGGTTCGACCGCGATCGAGCAGTGACTGAGTTGTCTAGGGGCGGATATCAAGAGGCTCCACTAGCTACTGCTATGATGCAAGGGAACCTGCAGCTGTTTGATTATCTCATTCGGAAAAACGCAAACCCCTATACCTCAGTCATTCGCCCATCTATTCGTCCTCCAAAAGACATCGAGGATTGGTTCGAGTCATCTATCATTCCTGGCAGTGGCTACACTGAAGAGCAGTTTGAGAGGAATGAACCGCGCGAGTGGACCTTTCTCCCTCCCCTCTCTAGACCCTGGGGGCTAGAAAGAGTACAAATGCGACTATCACATCGCTTTCTCCTGGAATTTTCGCTGGAGAGAGGCTACCGTGGACCATACATGGACAACTGGGTCCGCTATCGCACAATCCTTGACCATGTCACATGCCTGGGCCAACACTCTAAGGCGTTGCATTTGGCAAAAAGGCTTAAAGATACCGAACACGTCCGCATCATCCAGCGGGCCATTGGCACGGGGATTCGATACTTATACGAGAAACGCACTAGGGGGGAGAATCAGGCGCAGCAGGCTCATTTTCTACAAGTCGCCCAAACTGTCGAATTATTGATCCTGGAACTTACCCAAAAGGATACATTATTTCTCAGTGACGAAATCTTCCTAGACGATAGCGTGAAACCAGATTCCTACTGGCAGGAAGGACGATTTGTGTTTGGTGTCCCCCCAGAAAACCTCACGACGCTGTACCATCTGGCTGTCATGGGTGGCTTAGACAACATCGTCAACCAGATGGTTTTACGGAAGGTCTGGATGTGTAAGGACGGAGCGGGAATGAACCCACTCCAAAGAGTAGAGCTCTGCCTCAAGGCGGCCAAGAAAAAGCCAAAATACCTGAGAACCGCGATCGATAGGATGCTCAAAAGGAGCTATAAAGACATCCATCAAATGTTAGTGGGGGCGATAGCGGGGGCTCCAAGAGGCCAGAAGTGGGCTGCTGCGTCTCGGGGTTGGATCCAGTTCCTCGCATGGGGATTGCTTTTGACGTTCGTAGTGTGGTTTCCTCTCCTGCTGCTAAGCAACAACTTGGAAAAGATTCTAGGCTTTTCGAATCGGGGCATATTCCATATATTATTCTTCATCCTAATTATAGTGGCCTTCATCTGGTATATTCAGAAAGTGGTGATGCGTTTGCCGCATAGCGGAATTGGTATTCTGAAGTTATTAAAAAGGCAAAGACTGAGGAAGGCTCTACTGAAACCAGGTGAGGAAGAGAATAAGTATGCGGATCTTTCAGATTCTGAGGATGAAGCGCCTGTCTATTAGTGCTTATCGTGAACGCTGCGGACGGGGTGGTTAGGATAGTGATAAATTAGGGACGGGGTGGTAGAATCGAAAGGGCCGTCGCTGAATATAGTGAGGATCATGTTTCATTGCCTTTTCCTCTCGCGGAAGCGTGGTGGTCGATAGTGTGTGCTCGGGCGGCTGCGTTTCAGCTCTAGGATTCTATTTCTTTTGTATGCGAATCAAGAGAATGATATGAGCTTAGTCCTTTGGTTGACGGGAAGTTTTATTGTAATCAATGCAATTGTTGTTTGTTACTAAAACTTGAGATGTAACCGCTGCAGGAAGGACTACTCGGAGGAGCTCGAAAGTACTGACATTTCTCCCCTAATCCTCGGGCACTTGGGGATGGCTCTTCACCCCGAGCATGACGCCGTTTGCCTACAAGTTAATCGGATGATTAAGAAAGGGAAGCTGAAATACACCGACACCATCAGGGTCAGGCCGATGGTGCTTAGTAATTTATTGTGGTTAGTTACTTGATAACGCATTAGTCTCTTACCTTTAGCTAGCCCCCCGCCTCCATGTGGTACTCTACTCAACGCCGCTACCACCACATCAAAACAGGCCCATATGCCCTTATCCCATAGAATGCGTGAAGAAGTCCCTCCAGAGCCACGTGCTTTGACCGATGGAAAAGGTATCTTCTTCGCGGCAAAATTACGGCTGGATGGACGGGCGAAGCTGTGTTGGTTTGTCGCGTGGCCTTATTTAGATCAACAACCCCAATCCGTACAAACCGCCTCGACTCTGGGATTCTAGTTGGAGTCGCAGCAAGCCTTGGATGCTGTTTACGGTGTAGTAAGGCATTCTCTGCGGCTGGAATATCTGTCCTGTGTTGCAGGTGGGTGCTTAATCGAAAATAGCGGATTGCACGGCGGCTGCGAGAATCGGTCCGACTGTTTTACCGTCTATGGGGGGAGTACATACTGTACGATTACCTCTCGTAGGGCTAGCGAAATAGCCAACCGAAACCATGCCTAGCAAGAACCCGCAGGTCTTGTCAGAACTTGAAGCCAGATCTTGACATCAGCGGTCCCGGCGTAAGTCTCCCGCTTTACCTCTTCCTCACACCATCTGGCTAATCTCACACCTTCCAGAGGTAATCTATGCATTCATCACCTAGTCTGCTTGGTTCCCTTCTCCTTTGCGCGCGCAATCTACTGCATCACACACTAGAAATACAAAAACTCCTACGATGACAGCCCCAAAATCCGCAAGTTCAATGGAGCCACTTATAAACCCATGACTGAGCTTATCAACGTTATGGCGGCCCTGACGCTCGACCTTGTGATTGGCTCCGCCACTAGACGGAACGAGACGTCTGCATACCATATGCATGCGGTGTCCTATCTCGCGACTCTTAACACACACGCTATAAGCTTGGTCGAGTTTTCTATATGGAAGCCACAGGATTCCCTAGCGGAGAATAACTTGCGAGGCATTTGGGCGGCATGGTGGTGGTGAGTGCATCAGTAGGTACATCTATCTGTTGGTTCTGTTGGGATCATGGATCGCAGCGGTGGTTCTTGGGTTGTAGTGGGTGGATAAGAAGCTCGAGGATGAGTCGAAGTGTTTGGATAGAACTTTGGCCATTTGGGAAAGTATGGGAATGTGATCCTCCTATGGGTGGCGTTTATGGCAGCTATTGCGGAGCTGAGGCGAGATATGCAATTTTTTTTAGCTGGGACGGAGTGTCTCGGCGCTGTCGATGGGTCTGGTTCACACGGTATCCCACCTGCCGTTTTGCCCGTCTTGACCGTCTTGTCAATGGATGTTATTGGGTATGATTCATGGTCGTTGGATTTCCTGGTGTTGACCATCTCTTCCATTTTTCCATTGCGGAAAGGGTTTTCGATGATTACGGCAATGGGTGAAACCGAATGGAGCTTTGGGCAGCGTTTGGCATTGACATTGATTTTGGTTCCGCCGGTTGAGTTCCTCTTCTGGTTGAATCCATATGGTCAGTTTGAGCGATTTAGTTGTTCACTTAAAGTTAAAAAGCCATAGTTCTGACAAATGTTAGGGGAGGATCGAAGGCCAAAGGACATTAGAGGATTATGCGAGAGCCCCTACGGACAGCCAGCTGGTTCCTCCTAATAAATACAGTCGAGTCGCGCTGCAAGAATATGGTCGGGGCAATGGACTCCATTCTTATAGCGTGATTGCTCCTATAGTAAGAGCCTGGGATCCATATTGTTATAACGCGAGATTCTTGTAGCGCGACTCGACCGTATATTGGCCTTGTTATCCATTGCATAGAGCTGGACCACTCCGTTATTTTGGCGGGAAATGGCTGCGAAGCGCAACACTGGGATGATGTTCATTTTCTTCGTTATACCGATATACAGTGTCCTCAATACCTCTTCGCCCTCCGATGTGCCCTCTCCCCCACCTCACCGCTAAACTGCCTTCCATCGGGATACGGTAACGGACGGGGTGTTGACTCAGTGGCGAGGCCATAGATCTCTCGTAACGTAACGGCTTGAGGAATTCCACGAGTTTCTTCAGATATTCACCAGGTGAATATGGGCGCTTGCGGCAAGTCCATGATGGAAAGGCATCGAGAAACAGTGTTAAACCCTCAGTGCTCGAAGGGTATTCTACTGGCGTATGGTGTTACTCTTTACTCCGTTCAGAGTTACGGTGGGGTTTGTAGAACGGCTTTGGCCTGATCGCGGTGGCCGGATGTCTCACTCGTTTGCAGCCTTGCGCGGGGCGCTCGACACAGCCAACATAGCCAGCACCTTACGCCACTCGAACCATCGACCAAGCGTTTTAGAAATATGACACTTTCCCTGCCTTTGCGCTCACGCACGCTCTCTTGGGCGTTTTCTCTCATCGGTCCCAACGTTGGGGAGCGTTTCCACGCGCTGAGCGCTTGGCTGTAGACCAGTTTCGCAGCCATTCAAACAAATTTATTAGGTTCCAGATGGCCGGTTTACCGGCAGAGATAGATAGTGATCCAGAGGCTTATCTGCACTAAACGCCACAAGCAGCCACGCAGCCTGGGTACCTAAGCATTGCCCAAGGCGGTGCAGAAGGCGGAATCAAGGGCAAAGGCGGTGCCCAATGTGTAAACACCCAGGCCAATGATGCACCCAATAAATTCATATACGCATAGCCATATTGAAATGCCAAGACAGGTTGTTGTTGCCTATTTATTTTTTAGGGCAATGGGGGATACGCGCAGCCATCTGGCGAAGTGGGCCGCGAGAGTTCGCAAAGGCATAACAACCACCAGGGACTGGACACCCACGGCACACCGTCTATGCTTCCCGGACATCAGCAAATTCGAAGAAAACGCAAGCAAAGACTGCAGAGAGACCGGCCTACGAGTCAATCTCCTTCACCGGCATCCCGCGCTAGACTCCATGACTTCGCATGTTCGAGGAACGTACCGGCGCCCACGACGCCCTCGCATCCACTGCCCGGAATGCGAAGACCTCCCGGATGGGTTTCGTAGTGAGCACGAGCTCCGCCGGCATTACGACCGCAGGCACAAACCGACACGGAAGGCCTGGGTCATAGTTGACAACCCGAAAGCTAGGAGTGGAACCTCGCCCTCTATGGCGGAAGACCCGCCCACGCCAGTAAAGCCACTGACTGAGTGCAAATCTTGTCGCCTGGGGAAGAAATACAGCGCCGACTACAATGCGGCTGCTCATCTCAGGAGGGCCCACTTTAACCCACGCAAAACCGGGAGGCCCGCGACCGAATCCGAGAGACCCAGAGGTGATGCCAGGGGTGGCATCGGAGTTTGGCCTCCAATGAAGACCCTACGGGATTGGATTAAGGAAGTAGAGGACCTCAATCTGGAAGCGGTTCAGAAAGGAGATGATAACGCCGTATACGATGCCATGGAGTTCCATCGGCACCAGCAGGGCACGCAGGTTAATCAAGACCTCGGGCTGGTCGCCAGTGGAGTTCCACAACAGCAAGGTGCGTTCTCGATGCCTCGATTTCACTACGAGCAACAGCATTCTGATCCCAACTTGTCTAAATAAAAGTCTGAAGAAACCAAGGGGAGGGGTAAGGGAACTTGATCGACCAATGCGAGCCTTCAATCTAGTATAGCAGGACATGTGTATAGAGAAAAGGTAGCACAATTTATGACGTTTTGGTTCAAGAATACACTCGTTATTAACGGAAAACGATACCCATAAGTTGGAATTTTAATCAAATAAAACGCTTCTCAAGCTTCAAAAAAAAAGTTAGCAACCAGGCAAGGTATAATGGAAATGGCGGTAGAGCGTACCCTCCAAGGATTGTTGAGTTCGAACCCAGGCGGGGCAACAACCTCGTCACTCTGGCCCCTCAAAAATCCCGTCAATCGGCGGTCCCGGTCCATCACTATGGGTTGCATTAGCTTGCTATGGCATAACAAATATGTGTAGGTCGGTGTGCGCACTTTGCTGTACAACCATTAGTCTTGCCAATATGTCGGATCCACGGACGGAGATAAGAACGTACCCTATCCCATTGATCAACCGAATGCCGTTGTCTCTTCCCACCGTTCTGCATGTGCCTAATCTTTGAAAGGCCAGCACCTGTAATAGCAAACATCTAAACGAATTCAACATTTGCACTGGGGCTATTGTCGGGAAGTGGGCTTACACTGAGCATTATCCCGTACGGGAGCAAGGCTTCAAACGGAACGCCCATTATGAGGGTGGTAAAAGCTCTCAATCACTCCAAAGGCTAGCAAGGGAGAATAAGTCACCCCTGTTAAGGCGTTCGAGGCCGTTGTTTGCTGTCTTCGATCGTCGCAACTGCTGAAAGTTTGGGGAGAGGTTGAGCAATGGCTCTGGTTGATGACACGTGACTTTCGTGCGAGCCGTTTGACGACGTCTTCTCAAGGGGGCGCGAGAGGCAGATACAAAGCAACAACCAAACAAATTATCTTGCGACCTATTGAGGGAGATATAACGCGTCGGAGGAGCGTATACCGCACGTCTAATCGCGTCTTTTATTAAAGCGACGTTCAGATGAGTCTAGGGTTCGCGACGCCTAGCAAGCTCTCCAGTACGACCATGCCATCCTCCACATTCTAGTGAGTTACTAACAGGAGACGAGTAACAGACTCAGCTTTCCTATTTTGAGAACCGTCTTTCGTTTGCATAGTAGTGCTTGGGGTACACAACCTTCCATACCATTACGGCGAATTTGTCGCTGGACCTACCATCACCACTACGCGGCTCATCCTCATGATAATATCCGACAGCCGCGTCTCATCAAGGCGTGAGTCAGCGCGCTGAAACAGCCATAGGTTGACCGTATCCCTCCGGTTTGCACTCTCGAACCCACTGCCGTGAACCTGGCGACTCTTGTGGAATACGGCATGGCGGCGGCACCTAGCGCCTTCGATGGAAGATCGCAGGACGCCAACGATGATTTTTTAAGTGAGGATGAGGATGCAGAACACGAAGACGACCCAATGATGGATCAGATAGATCAGATAGATCAAATAGATCAGATAGATCGGATCGATCAGATCGATCAGGTGGTATTGGATGGGGGTTTTTACGATGTCGATCATGGGGCTGAGCTCTCAGATATTGACGCCGAGCATGATGAGATTGATGAGGAAGACGAGGATGACCATGAACCCGTTGGGGCTGTCAAGCTGCCGGATCATGATTCAGAAGATGGTATTGACGATGATCAGGATGATGCTGATTCGGCAGAAGTGGAGAGTAGCGTCGATAGCGACGAGTCCGACAAGGACTCAAGTGACGCCGACTCCGACATTGAAAGGGAATGGGAAGAAGCTAGTAACGATCGGGAGGAAGAAGAAACTGAGGCCGCAAATCCGAATCACTGCATGTAGGTGAAATGTGCGGTCCGCCTTCAACCTTGAGAGGCTAATTTTAGAGACCAGATTTTGCTTTGAAGATGAGGAAAACGATCCCAGCGAAGAGTATGAAGAATACCTGGCATGCGAGGTTTGTGGAGATAATTGTAAGTTGCGGCTGAAAATCTTAGTCTCGACCACACACTAACTGCGGCCCCTGCAGCTCATCGCCAATGCGCGCGAAGCAACAATGCGCTTAAATCAGAGGAGGGTATGTTTCCACTTGGCAAATACACTTTTTCCCGTTCGTGTGCCGCTACTAAACACTAGAAGATGCCCAACAATGGCGATGTCCAAACTGTGTCGCGAATGCTCTTCGACCGGACCGTGAGCATGATACGGGGTCCACGTCGCGTCGACGAACTTCCGCGCAGATTACCAGAGACCTCCTTCCCTCGCAGCGGGGGAATTCGCGGCCCAATTCCCATTCAGTCTTCAACCAACTCATTGTTAACGATGACCCTATGGATGGATCCCGGTTATTACGCAAACGGAAAGCGTCAATGGATGATGTTGAAGCACCGACGTCGACGACCGCGACAAGAAAGAGGAAACGAACTGACTCTGACTCGGATTCAGACCCAAACTCCAATACCCCTATTTCCTCGCCACAGGAGAACGAGCCAGAAGATGAGGATGGTGATAATGACGGGGGAAATGAAGAAGAAAATGAAGCCAAAAAAGAGGAAAAGGACGAGGATCGCGAGAGCAGACCGGAGGCTACCACAGCCGCCCGGAATCTTAGCGGTTCTCCTGTATCCAGACCTAGACCCTCCAGGCCTCGGCGCCCAAAACCTTTAAAAAAAGGGCTGGTCACCGTCGCGAAAAAGACGCGGAATTCCTTCGTCTTATCTTTTAAAATCGATCATTCAAAGGTTGAAGACATTTTAACCCGGCACCCAAAACCCAGGCGACAGCGTAGGCCCGAACGTAGACCTGGAAGGCAATCAATTCCAGCCACCCCAGCGACCGTCCCCTTTAGTTCTACTTACTCTTCAAGTTACGCAACGCAGTTCTATTCCTTTCACGAACGAGAGAACGACGAGCTCAAGTCGAAACCCTATGGCGGCATCTTGTCGGAAACAGACGCTGATACATCGAAAACATTCCCGCAGACCATCGATCGAGATCGGTTTGAGGACGCCAAACAACGAGCTGAAGAAGAATGGAAGCAAAGGGCAGCTACTGCGAGCGGCTCTCTGGGTATAAATGGCGACAGCACCGATCACGGCTCACACAAGGTGTCTGGCCCAGCTAGCAAGATCCAATGCATCAATTTCGGAGGGTATGAGATAGATACTTGGTATGCAGCGCCGTATCCGGAGGAATACAGTCGCAACCGAGTTCTGTACATTTGTGAATTCTGTTTAAAGTACATGAACTCAGAGTACGTGGCATGGCGGCACAAGGTAAGCCTAGGGGTTTCTCTTGGAGTCTTCACAACGTCGGGCAATCATAACTAATCTCAAATAGCTGAAATGTCCGGCGAAACACCCTCCAGGGGACGAAATTTATCGCGACGGTTCAGTGTCTGTCTTTGAGGTCGACGGGCGAAAAAACCCTGTTTATTGCCAGAATCTTTGTCTGCTTGCAAAGCTCTTCCTCGGATCGAAGACGCTCTATTATGATGTAGAACCCTTCCTATTCTATGTCATGACGGAGTATGACGAGCTCGGATGCCACTTTGTTGGATATTTCTCGAAGGAAAAGCGGCCCAGTAGTCAAAACAACGTCTCTTGCATATTAACCTTACCCATACACCAGCGAAAGGGCTATGGCAACCTCTTGATCGACTTCTCATATCTCTTGACCAGAGTTGAGAGGAAGACAGGTTCGCCAGAAAAACCATTGTCTGACATGGGTCTTGTGTCCTACAGAAACTACTGGCGCCTTATCCTCTGTTACCAGCTCAACAACCAGAGCAGGCCTTTGAGTATCACCGGTAGGTCGCACCTGCCAATTATAGGAATAATTTACTATTCTAACAAGATTACAGATATATCCGACCGAACTGGGATGACTGCGGACGACATAGTATCGGCTCTAGAAGGCTTGCGTGCGTTGGTACGGGATCCAGTCACTGGAGTGTATGCTCTACGGTTAGACTATGCGTACTTTCAATCTTACATAACAAAGTGGGAAGCAAAAGGGTACATTCGTCTCAACCCGGAATGCCTAGTCTGGACGCCATACATCATGGGTCGCTCGAGCCTCTCTCAATTCAATCAGGCGTCTGCACTGACGACGGTTGCCGCTCGAGAAGAAGAAGACGTCGAGGCCGAAGATAGCGGGCAGGTATCCGTAATCAAAGTAAACGGCAGCGGGGGCAGCAAGTCGGCGGGCTCTGGCACACCAATCCCGGATGGCACTCCGGCAAGGGAAATGGATGTCAACTCTCCCAGCAACTGTCCCACACCAATCAACGAAATCGAGAAGCAGCTTACTTCTGAATCTACCACGGTAACGCTCCGACCCACAACGCCTCTCCCCAACAGCAACCGCAGGAATCCCTCAGTCGCCGACAGCGGAAAATTCAAATCCGCCATGAGCAGCAACAACAGCACCCTCAAAACCCCATCCATTCCCCCAACCCGCTTCGAGATCTTCCCACCTCTACCAGGATCCCGCCGTCGCGCGGGCCGCCCAACGGCATCCACCCGCCGCCGCACCGCAAGCTCAACGCCGGCAGTACGGCGCAAAGACACCCGGCTCATCGCCTCGGCCGAATCGCCCAGTGGCAGCAGGGGCAAGTCTCCAAAACAGATTACGCCCTCAGGCAAGACACCCTTATCGGCACTAGGGAAAGTACTAAGGCGCACGAGATCCAAGATGGCAGAGACGATGAGCGTCAGCGGGAACGAGGAGGATGGCGAAGACATGGAGAAGAAGGGGGAGGGCGGCGGCGGCGGTGGTGGTGGTGGTGGTGGTGGTGGTGGTGGAAAGTATGGGAATAATAATAAGAATGGTCTAGTTGCTAGGGGAGGGGCAGACTCGCCATCTGCAGCTTATGCTAGTGCAGATGGTGAAGGGGATACTGTTGCACTTATCACAGACGAGCTGGCTGATGAGGAGGAGCAGATACGTGTGGCGAGTGAACCCGCGACTGTTCGGGTCGATAGCTAGCCTCTCTTTTTTATTTTATTTTTTTTATTTTTAATTTCTTTCTACCCAATACCATCACCACCGTTACCATCATCATCATTATGGCCATCACCATCAATGTACTCCTAGATCCTTCCCAGCATTCAACCCCCCCACCTTCACATCTAACCCCCCTCCCCCTTTCTTTCTTTCTTTTTTTTTCCTCTTTTTTTTTTCTTTCTCCCTTTTTTTTTATTTTATTTTTATTTTCTTTTTCTTCTTCTTCCTTTCCTTCTCTATTATCCTAAATCTTTTGTGTAAGTTAAAAAACAGAGATGTGTAAAAGGGGGAAATTTGAAAAGAAAGAAATGAGAGTGATAGGGAAGCCTTATGGAGGGGGGTTCCCTCCTATTTTTTTTTTATTTTTTTTTTATTTTTTTTTTCCAACGCCCGAGAAAAAAGAAAGAAAAAAAAATTCGAATGTGTATATCCATCCCCATATCCCCAATCTACTCAATAGCGAAGCGGGGTAAGTGGTTTCCTTTTTTTTTTTTTTTTTATAAGGGGGAGAGGGGGGTGTGTGTGTGTTAGAAATGGGAGTTTTTTTTTTTCCCCGTTTGTGACGTAGTCCGTATATCCAGAACTCCAATCTGTCCCCCTAAACCCCCCCGGGTCCGTATTTCCCTCGTCCTTTCCCACCTTTTTGTTGCCGCCAGAGATTTTTTCCCCCAAGAAACTATATCGTATTGTATTATATATGGTGCGGGGGAGGGGGGAGGGGAATGCTTTTCGTCGTCGTTGTTGCCGCCCGCGGTTTGTTTTTTTTTTTTGTCATTACCCCAAGCCAACCCCATCCCCCCCCTCCCAAAAAGCCACCCGACTTGTTTGCATTGCTGTGCTTTCTTTCGCTGGCCTTATCGTTATTATTATTGTGGTTATATCGACTAGGAGACCTCCCTCTTTTTTTCTTTTTCTTTTTCTTTTTCAGTTTATTTTTAGGGCGGTCGCAAGGAGAGAAAGGGAGAGAGGAGCGGGGGCCTGCTCGTTTTTGTTTTGTTTTCCCTTTTAACCGTGTGAGATGCTAGGTCTGGATGGTAGCGGGTTGGGGTTGAGGGCAGGAGGGTTGTTGTTTTGTTTCGCGCCGTTCTGCTCTTGTTGGTTGTGTCCATGTTCTTCTGCCCCTTGTGTTTCCGTCTGTTTCTGTACGGACGGCTAGCCGCCAGAAGTACGTACGTAGTGGAGGGGAATTGGCTCGGGGTTGGAGGGGGTTGGATGGTATGGTATGGTATGGTATGGTATGGTATGGGGCTTGGTTTCTGTGTGAAAACTAATGGAATGCACAAGTCAGTCTGTTGGTCACTGCTCGGTCTGTAGGAGCTCCGGAATCCTAATCCAACGACGACAACATGACTGCTACTCTGCTTTCTGCTTTGCTCCCCTGTGTTCCGCTCCCCCTCACCGCCCCAGTTTTCGACAGCCACGGCTATCGTCAGCTCCCAGCAGCGCCCCTGCGCCGTCGTGTTTGGGCTACTATACACCCCGCTCGACACTGCCCTGGCTATATAGCTCGTAACCAGGCCTCCCGAGACAAACACGGAGTGGTTCACAGGAAGAGGGCGGCTTGCTGAACCAGCCAAAACCCGCAGCTGAGAGTGTTGATTCGCTGTATGTAGTCACCACTAACCGCGGCTCTGCTCCCTGCTGTGGGCTTCATCGAATGTAGCCATGGCCATAAAGGTGAAAGGACTGATTTGGGAAGGAGGGTTGTTCATGCCCTGGACGAGTGGTTCAGCTGCCTTCTCGAGTGTGTACTGTATTGGGCGAGACAACCCCAGTTGGCTTGGGTACTGGAGCATCCTCGCGCGGAAATCTCTCCTCATCTTGTTAGCAGCTCTGTCAGATAAAACTACACTGGCTGAAAAGCCTCTTGGCCTTTTGTCCCAGTCCATCCAACAGAACCCCTCACCGTCCTGTTGCTGTTTTTTTTTTTAATTTTAATTTTTTTTCAATAAAATGAACTTCTGCTAATTGGTCGTATCCCACAACTACCCAAAACCTCCACCCCATCACCCCAAATCGCCAACCCTGAGATGCCCTGTACGAAATGTCATTGCCACACTCACCGCAACTCTCCCCCGGTTTTGCCCTCCTCTGGCATCCTCCCAGTTCCTTGATCCCAACTAACAAGCACCCGTCCTCATCTAATACCTCCAGACTTGCATGCTGCCCCCTCCACATGAGCCAGCCCCGACGGGGACACCACCAACGCGGTAAAACGGCGCCCACCACAACAGCCACATCCACACTACATTTCGACACACACACACCTCCGTCGTCCCCACAGACAGGCAATTGCAGATAGTTTCATACCGCCTTTGTCGGCCCCCCTCCCCCTCCCCTCCCCCGTTCGCATGGACGGCTGGTCATTCTAATTGCGGGGATAAGTATTGAAGCGGTGTAAATCGCTGCTTCACATGGAATCGTGTGCCGGGGTCTGGGAGAGAGCAGGGGTGCAGTGCGATGCGAGGGATTGTTGCTGAGGGCAAAGCCTCCCACCAACGACTAGAATGGAGCCGGCCATCGCATCAGCAATATATCCCTTCCGCCCTTCTTGCCTCTCGTTCTGTGCCGTTTGCTGGCGCCTTCAGTCCCGGGTTGCTGCCTGGCGTGTGCTGGCTCCCGGGCGTCGCAAAAAGAGGCGCTTGTACAACTTGCCATGTCCTCCTCCTCCTCCTCCTCCTCTTCTTCCTCCGTATGCACAGGTACCGGTTCTGTAGCATCCCCGGCAGATCACGTAACTGGACGGGGATGACAAAGAACCTCTGTAACTTTCAGGTTTTCTGCCGACGTACCGAACAGAGGCCAGCAAAAAGCAAGGGGGAGGCAGCAGAAGAAGAAAACACGGGAAAAAGCAGAATCCAAGCGCGCCATGGATCCCCTTACGGGTAGTGCGAAGGACGCTGGCGCTTTTGTTTTTCTGAGCGCAGATTGTTTTTTTTCTTTCTGGGAGGGTGCGCGGGCTGGGATTGCTCCATCCCGTTGTCCACTTCCAGGTTCTCAGAATACCGGGCTGACTCGTATACAGAGGGCGATGGCGGGCCGGCGGGCTGGGAGACGGAGCACCCGTCGTGGATCCATCGTCCACTCTCCTGCGACGCGTCTGGCATGCTGCTTACAATGGCTGGGTGTTGGTGGCATTGACGGGTTGTTTGGTGGCCGGCCCAGGAGCGTGCACTGACTGTACAACAAGCCACATACGTGCGAATACATGCACAGTCACGGCGAAGCAAAGGGGAGAGGGAGAGAGAGAAGGAGAGGGAGAGAGGGAGAGACGGAGAGGCCGGCCCTTTGCCCCGCGGCCAGACTCTGTCGCACCAGCAGGGTGTGAACGGTGGATGAGGGCGGCCCAAGCCAGATTCCCGCCCCCAACGCCTACGTATGTACAGCGTATGTATGTATATAGGCATGTATGTATGCACATACACACATACATGTACAAAATACATACTTACGTGCTCTGTGGGTAGTAAACGGCTGGCCGCAAGCGCCTGGCAATGCAGTCATCCCTCCGCCAAGAGTCGCCCACGCTTGTGCATCCGTGGTCCAACAGCGGAATGGGGGTTAAGCGACGGAGAAACTCCCGACGTTTTTCCGGGGTCGGGCTGGAGCCCCGTGATTTGCTGCGCAGGGAGCGAGGGAGAGGGAGGGAGGCTGGCTGGCTGGCTGGCTGGCTGGCTGTATGGCTGGGCTCAGTGGGAAATCTCCGACTGAGTCGTAGCGCTTGGGTGTGCTAGTGTGTCGTAGCTGTCTGCGGACGGAGCATTCGGTGCAGGCAGGCAGTTAGTTAGCCCACTCCTCCCTTCCTCCTCCCACCCTGGAGCTGTTGATCGCGGCAGTGTTACACTTCGCGTCGGGGACCATGACCTGACACTGACTGCTGCTGCTGCTGCACCGGGAGAGGAGGAGGAGGAGGAGGAGGAGGAGGAGGGCGGTACGATATACGGGAGAGTGTGTACACACGTTGTACAATATTGTACATACCCACACACACACACTCACACACACACACGTACTGTACTGGGTAGCGTCCTGCTTGCCTGCCTTTTTGCCCGCTTGCACCACCACGGGCTGGCCCGGGCGGGGGTTTGTGGTTTGTTGACGCGCTTCCTCGACTCGGTGCTACAACACCCGTGCCGGTTCTGGCGTGTTGTCTGTCGCTCGCGGACCTCGCCTGAGAGAAGATATCGGCAGTGCTCGGGTTCGACTTCAAAACTAGGGGCTGCCGAGCTTCCTTGTCTCGCATCGGCACAATAAAAAGGAGTTTCCATGCATATGTAGTAGAGCTGCTGGTGCTGGTGCTGGCGCTGGTGCTGGTGCCGGTGCTGGTGCCGGTGCTGGTGCTGGTACTGGCGTTGTTGCCGCTGCTGCTGCTGCTACTGCTGCTGCTACTGCTGCTGCCGCTGCACAATTAAGCTTCGTTTGTTTGCGACAAGCCGCAGGCTATGGGCACAACTTTAGACGGCCTGGATGCCGAATGCGGACACACGCCCGCATAGAGCTGCCGGGTCGACGTGTCTCAGTGGAGCTGGGTGGAGCTAGGTGGAGCTAGTGGAGCTGGGTGGAAATGGGCGTAGAATCGCTCGTCTCGACTATCCTTGCGGGCGTGCCCTTTCGGTCCGCCGTCCACGCCATCTCACAAACCGGGCCCTTGGCACCCCTTGCCCGTCGCGACGGAAAATGCGCCTTCCACTGAGACAAGTGTCTTATCTGGAACCTCTCCAATCTAGCCCCGCCGTCGTGGTGACTCTTTTTTTGTCGTCCATCTGGCAGTCGGGATCTGGTCGCTCGCCCGGGGGGGGGGGGTTGCTGAGTCTCACTTCTACGCGGCGTTGGATGCCAAGAAAAGCGCGCAAAACGCAGGTCTGGGGCTCTTAT
>JAJDFF020000106.1:0-91516 GCA_021527025.2 Geoglossum cookeanum
GGCGGAGGAGCTGGCGTGGGCGGACCGGGTGGTGCGAAAGAGAGAGGGGGGGGGGGGGGGGGGGGGGGGGGGGGGAGGGGGGAGGGACGTACCTTTTCCATCTACCCGTCTATCAGTGGGTAGTCGTAAGTCGTAAGTCGTAAGTCGTAGTCGTAGTCGTAGTCGTAAGACAAAGGAAACTTTTTTTTTCTTTTCTTTTCTTTTCTTTTCGCTGGATTTGGGAGGGAGGGAGGGGTGGAGGGGAAATTGGGGAAATTGGGGAAATTGCGATTCTGAACGTGCATGTTGATGTGCGTTTTGACGGTGGAGTGTAAGGGGATGGATGGGTGGTGGGGAGGAAGGAAAGAAGGGGAGAGAGAGAGAGATGGGAGATTGTTGTTGGCTGTCGCCCCCTCTCTCTCTCTCTCTCTCCTCCGTCCCTCTGCGCGCTCTTCTTCTTCTTCTTCTCCTTCGAGTCCTCCGCGCTCGCTCTTTTTTTTTTTTTTTTAATATTTTTTTTGATTTTCCTTTTGGGCTTCCGGTGCCTCTTTTCTTTTTTTTTTTTTGTTTTCTCTTTTCTTTCCTCCGCGATCCGTCCTCTGCCGCCTGCCTTTTTTTTTTTTTTTTTTTTGTTTTTTCCTTCCTCTGTCCTTCCCCGTCCTCCGCTGCCTTTCTCTTTTTTTTTTTTTTTTGTTTTTCGTTCTTCTCTCTGCGCTCACCTTTGGTCGCGCTCCGCTGTTTTTTTCTCATTCTTTTTCTTTTTTTTTTTTTTTTTTTTTTTTTGTTTTGGTTTTTTTCCTCTTCTCTTTGCGCTCTTCCTTGGTCGCGCTCCACTGCTTTTTTTTTTCTTTTTGTTTTTCTCTTTTTTTTCTCTTTTTTTTCTCTTTTTTTTTTTTCCGTCGTCCTTTGGCTTTTCTCCCTTCTGCCTCATCTCCCTCTCGTCCCTCTCGTCTCCTTCTGTCCTCCGCTGCTTCCCAATTCCTTTTTTTTTTTTTTTTTTCGTGTTTTGTCGTCCTCCGCCTGCTTCCTTCTTCTGTCTCGTCGTCTTCTCTCCTCCGCGCTCTCTTGCTCAAGGGTTCCCAAACGTCAACGGAAAGCAACGTTTTTTTTTCTTCTTTTCCTCCGCTTTTCTATCCTCCGCGCTCTGCAGAGAAACCGACCCGAATTGTCGGCGAGAGGCAGATCCTTTTTCTTGTCCTCCGCGGCTCTCTGCAAAGGGAGCAACTCGAATTGTCGATAGAAAAGCGGACTTTTTCTTATCTCTTGTCCTCCGCGCTTTGCAAAAGAATGCAAATCCCAAACACCAACGAAAAGCAGAAAAGTAATTCCGCAAAGAGGGCCAAATCCAAACACCAACGAAAAAGCGGAAATTTTTTTGGGTTTTTCGAATTTTTTTTTGTCGGTTTTGTCGGTTTTTTCGGTGTTTTTGGTCGTGCGCACATATGCCATGGGGTCGAGGATGGAACGCTGCCGCTAGCTAATTCCATCCCCTCCCTATGTGCAACACGGAAGGTATTTTTGGTGTCGTCGGATTGTTGTGTCGCCGGTGGTGCTGCCCGGACTTGTCGTCATTCTGGGATTTACTATGATTTTTTTTTTCGTGTTAGTCGCGGGTCTTAAAAGGTGGGTGGGGGGGGAAGAGAAGGAGAAGGAGGAAGAGGAAGAAGAGAAGGAGGAGAAGGAGGAAGGGGAAGAAGAAACTTACTGCGCCCGTTGTATTTGCAGCGTGTGCTGCTCCGAAGGTTCCGATCGCTTTTCCCGGTCCAGTCGTGGATGTGGAGATGATGAGGTGGCAGTGGGGCGGATCTGGGAGGGCGGCGGGGAGGGAGGTGGAGAGGATGGGGCCTGTGAGCGGCGACGAGTGGGCGGTGATAAGCTAGCCCGAAGACTCTCTTATCACCCCTTCTCTTATCACCCCCTCGAGCCATGAGCTGAACTCGGGGGATGGCCCACTCGCCGGCGCACGCAGCGACAACGAGGCGAAGCCTGCGAACAGGTCGTCGGTTGGATCCGCGACCGGGTCCTCGACCGCGGTCATGGCGTGCTCGTTGTCGCCGGAGGCTCTCTCATCCTCTCCGGCGAAGCGCCCAGGGGTCTCACCCTCAGCAGAGTCCATCGCCGGCGGCGATGGGGCGGACTCTCTGCCTCGGCCCCTGGGCTCTTCCTCCTCCTCTTCCTCCTCTCCTTCCGCCTCCCAGTCCTCACCGTCAGCCTTTTCGCCCTCCGACTCGGGCTGTTGGCTGCCGAGGGAATTCACGTCCCACTGCTCCAGGGCGTCTCCGTCCCAACCACTGCCCTCCGGCTCGTAGTGGTCGTCGAAGTCGTCGCCCGGTCGAGGGTCCTCGTTGGCGGGTTCGTCCTGCTCGTTGGCAGGCTCGTCCTGCTCGTTGGCAGGTTCGTCCTGCTCGTTGGCAGGTTCGCCCTCCTGCTGCCGACTTCCGTGAGGGGAGTCTTCGGATTGGTCCCGAAGATCTCCACCGGTGGGCTCCCTGTCGTCCGTGGTTTCCGTGGTTTCCGCCGGGAGCCACCGGTCTTTCGCCTCGTTGTCGTCGCCACGTTTGTTGTCGTCGTCGCTTTCGTGGTCGGTGTCGGCAGCGGAGTCGGGACCCTCGATCGACTCCACCGGGGTTTCGGCGGCGAGGCTGTCGGGGTGCCATGGGGCCTGCGGAGCCTGGGCCTCGTGGCCGGCCGCTTCCTCATCATCATCACCCACACCCATCTCGACGGATGGATGTGGAGACGTGATGGCCTCCATGGCCTCCATTGCCTCCTCGCCTTCCCCGGCAGAGTCCTCCTCCTCATCCGCCATCTCCTCCTCCACCACCTCCTCCTCGTCCACCTCCATCTGCCGAGGCTCCTCCACGCCCCTCTCCCAACTCCCGGGTTGCGCCGCCGAGAGCATTTGCTGGTGCGCCAGCTGCTGGTTCTCCAGCCGCAGCTGCTCGAACTGTGCAGCCAGCGCATCCAGGCTGAACTGCAGCTCCCGGCGCTGCGCCCGTTCTTGGATCAGGAGTCCTTGAAGAGCTTGCGCCTCTTCAAGGAGCACCCTGATGCCCCGTCGCGCTCGCGACAGCTCCTCCCTTTGGAGGCGGCGGGTGCGGCGGGTGCGACGGATGATGGCGGGTGCGATAGCGATCCGTCGCCCCGCGCCATCAACTGTCTGGGTGTCGGCGTCGACACCCACCGCGCCCTGCCTTTCTCCCTCGTCAATGGGAGAAAGGCCCCAAGGGGAAGCCGGAGCCGACGGGGCGGAAGGAAGGGAGAGGGGGGCGGAGCGGGGGGAGTGGGCTTTCCGCCGCTTCACCGGCGGCTCCACGGTTGTTGACTCGTCTTGAGCCAACTCCCGCTTCGCCGACGGCTCGACTTTTGTGGGCTCGTCTTGAGCCCACTCGCCCCCGCTTGTCTCGTCCGCTGTGGTAGCGGCCACTATGAAACCGTTAGCAAACTGGATGGCATTGGAGTGGGGTTACTATGTACAGACCGGCAGAAGGAAGGATCTCTCCTTCCGGGAAAGCGACCGCTGTCTCTTCGACCGCCGCTGTCGAGGGCGAGTCAGCCGGTTTGTTTGTATAAGGCGAAGCGAGGGGAAAGGAGAGAGAAATTTACCAGTCGGAGGAAGGACGTCTCCTTCCGGGAACGCGACCTCCGCTGTCGCTGCAGCTTTGGCTGTTGAAAACAGGTCAGCTGGCTTTCGTAAAGCGAAGTATGGAAGAGGAGAGAGGGGAACTTGCAGGCCTCCAAGAAGCTCCGTACCATCGGACGCCCGAAGTACTGCTTCCTTGCCTCAAGGGCACCAGAAACGAGCTCGAAAGCCCGCTGGCGCATCTTGAGGGCCCGCTCCTTCTCCCTCACTACCTCAACTTGCCCCTTGGCAAGCTGGGCCACCCTCCTCTTGTCGCTCCCTCCCCGTTTGAGGGCGCGCTCCGCCTCACCCAGGCTTTGGGCGGTCGCAGTCGCCACCTCGAGGGCGCGAACTGCTGGTCCAACCTGCTGTTGGACCTGGGCGAATGATCTCCGAGCGTCGGAAAGCTCGAAGATCCGGCGGAGCATGTGGGGAGGGAGCTCGGCCGCTGGGCGACTGACGAGGCCCTCGAGGACCTCGTAGTCAATGACTGGCCCAGGTTCACTGCCGAGGCAGCTCACCTGAGCCAGTTCACCAGGGGGCACCGGGGTGCCGGCGAGGAAGGAAGCCCGCAGGTACTCGGGCAGGAAACGAGAGAGCGGCACGGGGCCAGAAAGGTCGGTGTTGGTGTTCATCGTGGGTAGAACGAGTGTTAAAAAGTTAATCGTTGAGGCAATCGAAAGGAGGTTCGAATTGGTCAACGTTAACTGTATGGTGGAAGAAAGCAGGAAGAAAGTGAAAGCGAAGGGAGGATCTTAGGGGTTTATATAGTCAGGAGGGGGGAGGAATTTGGCGCTAGTACCTTGAATCCATTCACTGTTGATTTCATTTCATAGCTCCCTTAACGCCGCTAAGCGATGGAAGAACTCACGCCACTTGAGCAAACATATGCTGTGCTAATGGCATTAGGGCAAGCAAACAACCCCTTTCTGGAATCCACTTCCGAGTCCCGGAGAAAGCAGGTCGGCGACCCGGCGTTAAGTCCCTTAAAAACCGCAGTCACTACCCACTTCCGGATAGGTAAGGCAGGCCCAGCCCCCTTGATTCGACTGCATTCTACCACTCACACCTCTGGGTACACGCGGCGGCATCATGGATCCGGGCCAGCAAGCAGAAGGGGATTGGAGGGACGGCGGCAGGCATGGAAACACATTAGCAATAGCAATTCAATCCTCTCTCTCTCTTTCTCGTGGTGTAGCAAGAGCTTCTTGTGAACTTTGTGACATTTCTTTATCCAGAAAAGGGTGGCGGGAGAATTGCCCAAATTATCTTATGAGAAGAGGGGGGATGTCTCTCCGCCCACTGCAAATGACGCGAAACCACTGTAAAGCACATCCTCCACATCTTACATCTAGACTCGACTTACTCTTCTAGCACACTCTCTACTTTGACGCTCGCCTTGCTGCTCTTCTTACCGATCTTGAGAATGCTTAGTCTCTTCTTCACGCTCCCGACCCGCTCTCCAATGCTTTGTGTGTTGCTTCCACTTGTACGCGGGCGATTGCTACTTGTACTCCTTCTACCAGATACGCTGCGGCGACTGCCTGCGGTCGATCTACCATCATCGTTCTCTGACGAGCCGAGAAAGCTTCTTCGGGCGATACTTTTACTTCGACTTCTGGTTGTTGTGGGGCTCAATTCGTCGTTGTTGTCCATGAGGTTCCTCAAGGTCCCATTTGCCTTTGGCTCATCTAGGTCGGGCGGAGCGGTTCGCTTGAAGAAACTCATGCTCAGACGATTCTTGTCATGTCGCGTTTCCCGGTCATGACCGCCATCATCACCTCGAAAACCATTTACGTGCTGCTGATGTGGAGAGGTGGGCGAGGATATGTCAAGCAAATAGGAAGGCGTAGGCATGGCTCCCCAGGCATTTGTCGGCGATGTTGGTGCTGGAGGAGCAGAAGAGAGAGCTGCGGTCTCGACTGCAAAGCTAGCCTCAAACTCTGCAAGACGACATTAGCATTAGCAACTGGGGATTTGAATTGATAGGGGCTAGGTAGTAAACTTACTCTGAGACAAATCCTCTTGCCGGGATCTGAGCTGCGGGTCAGTCCATATTGATTGTGTGGGATCTAGACAACGTTTCACTACTGTCGCATGATCTAATAGTGCTGTCTTCAGCGCACTCTCTATGGGGTCGAGCTCAGGCTCCTCCCCAGAGTCATCACCCGCCTCGTCTTCTTTGACTGGCAAAAGCCCCCGATAGAGAGCGATGCTTCCAACTATCGAAGGGTCGACGGAATTGTTAAGGAAGTCGGTGAGTATTGCGATGTTTGTTTCTGTGCCGTCTGTAATTCTCTTTTCTAAAGCAGTAAGCTCTTGAGTTTTTCGGAAAGTCCGTTCCATGGCGCTCTGGATAGGCGAAAGACGTATCTGCTTAGTTGACATGATTTCGCTCCTTCGCAAGATGGTTGGGAACGTCTCAGCGGTGGTGTACAGGGTTTTCTCCACCCACTGGTCTTTTACATCAAGGCTGCTCAGCTGTCGACGGGTGGTTACCGAAAATACGTTCGGCCATCCCATCAGAAGATACTCTCTGATGGGGTTTGGGATCTTCGATCGCCGGTTGACAGAATGCATTGCATCGCGGTGAGGGCTCACGGATGAGATCTGCAGAAATTGGCCTTCGACGTCATCCACATCGCCAGCAGAAACAACCTGAGCAGACGGATGTTGTTGTTGCATGCGGTCTGTGAAGGCCGAAAGTTTCTCGGACGGAGATCCCTGAAAAATGAATTGCTTGTCTCTAAGACTGAGTGGGAAGCCCATCCCCGAGTAAACAACACGAAAGTACCGAGGGGTCACATGATCTCCTTTGACTATGTTGTCATAGATTGTTGCCATTGCTCTTTGAGCTCTCGATAGCTTAGCAAAGTCGAAGACGTTGTTCTCATACTGATCCGCAAGTTCCTTGTAAGCAGCTAGGGCGTTGCTCCAGGCCTTCCCATCCTCGTAGTGTTGTATCATTTCGAAATAAAGGAGCTCCTTTCGCTCAAAAGCTGATTGTTCAGGAAATACAGGATCCTCCAGAGCTGGGACTTGTTTGGTCGGATCCCACTCGTACAGTTCCGCGTGCAATTGCAGCGCCAACCCAGCCTCAGCAGAGTTTCTTGACGCAACCTGAACCCGGTTGAGTTGATGCACGTATCGAATGAAAATATCTTCTTTCTGCATATCCCGCAAGAATTCCATCAACCGTAGGGTATGTAGTATATGAGATGCTTCACCAGTAACGTCGGTACTGTGTACGGCGACTAGGAGATCAAGGAACTCGTCGGTGGTGGCGATGAGGTCTTTAACAGCCAAGTACAGCGGATCATCGGGTAGGTGAGCTAGTGGCTCGAAAAGGACTGTGAGCTCGCTAATGAACATCTTCTGCAGAATGCTCTCCGTGAGATGCTTCGATTTGAAAAGCTGGTCCAGGCAATCTATCATCTCAGCTTGTACAACTGATAAATCCTGGCTTAAAGTCCATTCGCTCACAATCATCGTCTGCAACACCTCAACTGCGACGCTTCGAAGACCCTCATGCACGCTCAGGCAAAGACCGACAATCGGTGGTACAAGGCTGGGAACGTATTGCACCTGATACCCACCCATCTTCTCTAGCCCATATCGTCTCCGGTCTTCGCTGCTTGTCTCCCAGCCAATGGCTTCCCAGCTCCGGCGGAGGAGATCCGCACCCTGCTCTCGAACGTCGCCCGCGATCTTCCACACCGCTCGTCGCTTTTGCTCCGGAAAGGTCTCTAGCGCTAACGCGTCACTTCCAACGAGCTTGAGGAGAGTTGTAAAGAATGTACGCCAGAGGTCGGTGCTAAAATCCTCAGCTTCGTCCGGGTGTGGGAGAAAGGAATCAATTAAGATGCCGGCAAGATACTCCAGAGTCTTCATGGTAGACTTGTGCTGGTATATATGGACACTAAGCCAATCCTTCGGAAAAGCTTCACAGCCAAGTATTGACAGGTGGACTTGGAGCGCGTTGGTTAGGAATTCAGCCAGCTCGGCCTCTTGGAAATCCAAGTGGATGCCAGTAGGGAGATTTGATACCGCTGCTAGTATGGCAGACAACTCGATCAAGGCTTCGTCGAATATCGGGTGACCTTCTATAGTTTTCGTTGGGAAAGGATATGTCTTGGGAAATAGCAGAGAAATTGTTTCTTTCGCTCCCTGCCCAGTAGACTTGATCGCACGGTATGAGTCGACGATTTTTGGAATATATTCCGATGCAAATTCGCCGAGTTCGTTGACTTGAACAGACAAGACGGAACAACATAACCGCACTTGATCGCGCCATTGCGCTGTTACTTCTGTAGTCTTGCCCCAATGAGGAGCGAGCCAACGGACAGTATTGGCGGTAAGAGCCTGTCGCGACTCCGGATTCGAAAATACCTTTAGACGAGAGAAATTTATAATAAGAATGAGTTTGAAGAGTGTTAGTTTCCCCTTTACTCCGGCACAGGAATCCATAAAGTCGATTGCAATGTGTAATATCTCCTCCGCGGTGAGCAATCCGGAGAGCCCAGGCAGCATTGTGTGAAAGTGTTGTACGGCCAATGTTTGGGTACCAACCAGAATCGGCGCTGGGTTTTTCATGAGCATCTCAAGTGACTTGAAGATGCCCTGGAGGTCGCGGGTGAAGGTTGGTTGCGTGCTGGTAATCCCGATGCCGGCTTCTTTCGCTTTCTGCTGTTCCCGAGCATTGATGATGAATTTCAACATGTGGCTACCAACCTTAAATGTGGCCCGAAGTTTCCTGGAGCTTGCGGGATCCGTTGGGTTAGAAAGCAGTCTCGTGAAGCTCCGAATGAGGCAGGGAGTAGCAAATGGGTAGTTGAAGCGTTGTTCGGTGTACCGGTCAACACTAGGACCTAGGTTGAAACGCCGATCGTACACAATACACAAAACCGTGATCAGTGCGTTGAACACGAGATCCTCGTATTCATCGTTGCCAGCATGGTCGACCAGGATACCGAAAAGTGCATCAAATACTTCACTCAGCAGTTTCACAACCTCAATCTCAGGCACGAAGATGACGCGCTTCAATAAGTCCGCCAATTCCCCTGCCGGCCGCTCGCGCCATTTGATAAGCCCAAGGAGTGTTTTTTCCTGTGAGAACTTGGTGCTGCAGAGATAGCTTTTCAACTGAACTGTTGCGACAGGACCAGTCAAAGCCTCGTCTTTCCAGTTGCCATCCTTCCCTCCTGAGCTCCATGGGAGGGATAAGTACCCCCCGCCAGTACCTGCGGTCATCCTCGGCCGAGAGGTTGTGTCATCTTGCCTATATAAAAGCAGCGAATGGTTTCCGTCCCGTATGAAAGCTTGTTGTTCCCAGAGAGGTATCCAACTAGTTGCAAGGGGCCGACCGACAATGTCACCCACACTTAGAAAGACGTGACACGCCGGGACCTCCTCTGCTGGGACAACAAGTTTCAACGTCTCGTTCCAGGCTTCGCCTCTTTCAACTACAGCGGACTTCCAAGTAGTCAGGCCGTTGCCATTAGAGGATGGGAAGATACATTCTCGCAGTTTCTCGCCAGAGGATTTGCGGATCTCCATAGTGACTTGCAAGGTCGATATGTTACCACTATGTGACAGTGGCATACTCCCAGTCCTTGGGTGGGATAACAACGCGTTACGTGGTAGGAAGGCATTCTTGATAGTGAAATATATATCGGATCTAGGCTTTGTGGGGGCCCCGGAAAAGCCGATCTTGTTTGTTTTTGTGATTTGGTGTAGAAGGGTCGGTGTCCTTCGGATTAGCGTTTCTGCGTCAGGACTATCAAAAGCCTTAACAAAGAGGTTTAAGCGGCCAGCGCGACTAGATTTCTCGAACTTTCCCGTTGGGCTCTGTATCAACTCAGTGATAAGGTGATCCCAGTCTTCACTACCCTCTTGAGCTTCTGCACTTTGGCCAGCCCCAGCTGAGCTAGTAACAGGGCTCCAGATATGTAATGTTTGTTCCGTTTCGCCCTCTTGCCTCAGAAATTCACCCACATGCAGAACGCCGACGCCGACATTGCGCTTCACTAGAAGCTGGCTTGGCTGCGGGCTAGCCTGTGGAGCGGCAACACCATTCGCGTCGACTTCTGATATGGCTGTGCTTGGTGGGTCCGCGTTGGGGGTTTGCTTACCCGAGCTGCTCGCCGATAGCGACCGAGAGCTCTGGTGGGTCTGATTCCAGCGTGACCCCCCGGCGGACTTTTGGCCCCACATCAAGCTCCTCCTTCCACCTTTCACGGTTCCGGATGATGCTATGCCCGGTGGGCTTCTACCACTGGTAAGGGTACCATTCGTTGGAGGTGATGCGCTGGAACCGCCACCTGAGACCTGCGTGGTCTGGATTTTAGCTACAAGGAATAGTTGGATCTCGGCAGCTCCACCTTCGCCAAGGTCCGTTGAACCCAAGTCAGTAAACAGAGTTTTCATCTTTCCTATCTGAGCAGAGTCTGCTGGTGATCCCTTTGCAGTTAGCTCAACCACAAAAGTTTCCGATACAGGCTCCGGCGCAGCTCCTGGGGTCTTAGAGCAAAGATAAAACGATATTGTCGTGGCTTCGGCCGAAACACCCGCAAAAGACCTAATATCCAAGAAGAGGTGATGGAGCGTTACACCCTCTACGTGATGTACAGGGGGTGAGTTGAGGAGGCTCATGATGGATTGCAGATTTGTAATCTCTACGGCCGAGTCGTCCCCAGTGAGAATACGCCCTCTCTCTGCAGGATCGCGCACAATAACCTCTCGACTAAGCATCTTATTGCCCTTGACAAGATTCCAGATCGCGCTCTCACGAAGCAACTTGAGTTCGTGTTTAGTGAGGACGCTGTGTAGTAGTTGTCTTCTGGAGAAGTCAAGCTGCTGGACCAAATTGAACATTCCGTCGAGTAGCGGGTATTGCCTGGCGAGCAATAGCTCGTGAAGGGTTGAAGAATGCCACTCTTTGAGACAGGAACCAATTTCATCGACCAGAGGTTCTTGCACGGACGTTGGTGTTTCATCGCCTATCTTCAACATGGGAACTGGTGCTGGTGGTTTCGGAGCGTTTGGGTCTCGAGATGCATTCGCGGTAGGTGATACCGGCAAGGTTGACCTCTGAGACCGGTGCGACCGATTGGATCGTGTTCGAGTCAACTTCTTCTCCCTATTAATTGATTTTTTCCTTGAAAGTGATCTCGATAGCGGTCCGTCCGTGAGCGAATGCCTCTTCCTTCTAGTTGACCCCTTGGGGCGTAGCGGCCCACTCTTCGTCCCATTTATGAGATTTTTTCCTTGACCTGCCTCCAGTGTGCGATGTTCGTTCAGCGCCCCGTTGGCTCCACTTGCCCCGTTCCTTTCATCGGTTTGCCATCCGTCTTCATCTTCCTCCTCGCCTTCATACAGTCCCCCCAAGGATGTCTCCCCCAGCACCTCTCTAACCTCTACACAACTTCTCGGGAATATACCGGAGAATACTCTTGCCTCTAGTGTTTGCCCTTTCACACATGTAAGCCCCGCAAGTAACGATGGAGGCGCGACCAGATATCCGCGGTACCAGGATCCATCCTTTCCACCTTGCTCAATAATGTAGAGTTCATCCCCAAGCTCCAGCGGCAGATCTGCCGGGGAAGACGGTTCAAAGGGGTGAGTTGCGATAGCAAAGACAATTCGGGGGAGAGGTTGCCAAGGCATTTTCCGCTGTCTCTGATCTACTGGATATCGTCCCTGAGAATGTGGTGGTTGGATCGCTAGATACGTTGAAACACACCAGCCGCAATTGACATCTCAATAGCCAACCTGTTGCTCTTGCATATCATCAGCCTCTACTACTTCTACAAGTCTCTGGGATGGGGGATTGGATATCCCGCGGGCGAAGTCTCTCCCCCTGGTGTTGCAGCTCAACAGACGAGAGTCCCCCCCCCCCCGATAACAAGCAACAACGCAAACTCACAGCTTTCCAAGGTGTAATTCACTGGCAGGGGGTTGTGGAACACCTGGTACGGTAGCCTGAAGATGCAGTTGTGACTGGAGCCACCTGGAGGATTGTGTGAGAGGCTGTACTTGCGCGCAACGTTGCGATCTCATCAACGGGAATTGGGTTGTCAATGAGGTTGAAGGGGCTTTTTTTTGCACCTCGCGAACCTTAAAAGCTCACCCTTAACCGCAGATCGATCGACAAGCAGCCACGACCCGGCGCAAGCAACGAACGCGATGAACGTGGGCGTAGAGCTTCAATGTCCTTCACGCAGCGGTCTTCTAGAAATGGGGGCGATTGACTTTAATCGCAGCTCGACCCCTGTGCGGATGGGCTTGTGCATGCTCCGGACATACTTGCTTGTGCAGGCGGGCCACCATACAGCACATACCATCAGGGGTATCGGCAAAGTACAACACGGGCCAAATGCCTATCACCGAAACACAGGGAGCAGGGAGCAGGGAGCACTACCGGGAGCACTGGAAGCACTGCAGTGCACACTTGCAGCTCGCTTTAGACATGGCGTCTTGCAAAAAGCCAGCCTCTACTCTGTACAGAGCACACGTTCCTCTGCACATACGCAGAGTGCAGAGCAGTGTGTGGAGTATTCCACGCGTACGTCGTCGCTATGGGCGGTTGTTACCGGGCCAGTCACCTGACCAAGAAAAGTCGCACCCTAACGACCAAAAACAAGCCGACAATTGCATCCAAATCGACAAGGAGCAAGCAAGTAGCAAGCTTCGTCCAAAGGACTTATACAATATGTCCATATTAAGCACACACTACACACTACACACAACACTGCCTGTTGCGAGTGCTGGTGGGTTTGGTTTGTTTATCTGCCTCCCGCCTCCCCATCCACGCACGCCGTGCCTGTTAGGTCGCTGTTCCGTCGGCAGGCAATGGTGTTTTGGAGCCAAGCGAACCGTCAACACACGCCAAGAGACGTGTGTTTAAGTTCTCTGGTTCCCCGTTGAAAATCTCGGCCACCGCATCCATCCCCACCCTGCTACATAATACACCCGGCCCTGGGGAAACCTGTGTCTTCACACCTACCACCCTATCAGTGGGGTCATCCTCTTGAGCGCTGTCGTTCATTCAACTCTGTGTCTTCGTCTGATTTCTGTTGCGCAACGAGAATCGGCCCACCACGAACCTCTGCGGCACCTCTACTACTAGGCTGCGACACTCTGAAACGTTATCAACAACACTGTCAGGATGCGCCTTATCAACCCTCTCACCCTAGCCCTCCCGCTCCTAGCTTCTGCGCAAAGCTATCCACAGCTGCAGTCGGTATTCTCAAAAATCAAATCATACATACCCTCCGCTGCGATCGCAACAACCCCCGAAGCCGCCGCGGAAGCTGCACGGAAGAACGTCATCCCACTAACCCTGGACAGATGGCAAGAGACCTTTGCTGCTTCAAGCGCGCAAGCCCCTGGCCGAGAGTGGTATGTACTTATTACTGGTGGGAATAAGACCTGTTTTACATCGTGCAACGTCGTGGAAGAGGCTTGGAATGTCAGTAGTCTTAAACCCCACTCGGATTCTCGTTTCCTCACCTGTCTCCCTGGACACCGCATCTAGCCATAGCCGAAAGGTGGCTCAAAGGTGCTGTGAAGCCGCTGTGGCGTTGACACGCGGCGCGCAAGAAGACATGCTGGAGAGTCGCGCACACACTATCCAAGCCACGCATACTGACATTAGACAGAAATCTACTGTTGCCCTTTCTTCAGGTCCTTCTCCGCCGCGCCTAGCCATTCTTAACTGTGAAACTCAACCCGTCCTATGTCATACTTGGTTAGCCAGTGCACCCTCTATCTGGCACATCATCCCCAACAAGAACGAGACTGCTATTCGCGTGATGGAACTGAACCAAACCTCAACAACCGCTGAGACGTTTCTTAAACTGCACAAGGAGAAGGAGTGGAAGGCAGTCACACCGTACACTGGCATCTTCCACCCATTCGATGGGCTGCTTAGCAAATTACATTTCAGCTACCCTCTGGGATACTTGCTTTGGGTGTTCTCGATGATTCCAAATTGGGTAATGATACTTGCTGTCAGTTTTGGAAGCAGGACGTTGACGTGAGTTACGGTCTCTGTCGGTGGCTGAATTGACGCTAAGACACATTTGCGACGTAGGGGAAGATGGCGACCCGCTGGTGGTCCTACACAACCTGCCACAGCGAGTTGATGGTCTTATGAACAATCCTTCGAACATTACATTTCTCATACAACATTTTTGGACTTGTGGGAGGTATAGCCGCTCTTTCTGTACTATAAAGACCTCACTTGGATGGCTCGCGTTCCCCCGAATATTCAAGCAAGGGAGCATGGTGTGATGGGCCGGGATGGCTCACCTTCTTCGGTAATGTCTTTTTTACTATTAAAATAAGTCAATCTACCTAAGAATACTAGCCACTGCGCCGTAAGACGCCGGTTTGCCCAGACCCATTTACGCCACCCTTCGATAAAGAAATAGCAGTAGGAAAGTAGACTCCTATGCTATTACACGTGAATTACTATCACCCAACAATCCCTCGCAAACTTCTTCCAGATTCCTCAGTCCTTCCAATACTTCCTCTGCAACATCCTCCCCTCCAACAGGCTTATCGAACCTCCCATACCTTAGGTCACTCAGGTCCCCAACTGTAGTCTTAATGCGAGTCAGAATGTCGTTGGCTTCCTTCTCTAGGGCCTTTAGCTCGGCCTCCAGGTCTGTAGCTGCAGACCCCATTTCTGGGACAATGGAACGTAGGGTGTGAGATCTATGGGGGGGTAGGTGGGATGTTTGACCAAAAAGCTATACGTTAAGGGATTAGCTACTTGTAGTATAGATGCTATAAGGCGATAGTTGTAATTCTAGCGCGAACCTCAACTTCCATATCCAATTCATCCCGATCGTCCTCCCCGACTAACCCCATCTCTTCACGCTCATCCCTCCGCCTCGCTTTAATAACCTCCCTCCGCTGCTTCTCCCCAGCCCTGACTTCAGCAGCGATATTCTTCTCGATCTGATCGATAACCAGTCCGCGCTGATGCTGGAGTTCGCGGTACAAGTAGGCAATCTGTGGGTTTTTGCGCAGCGGCTGTGGGAAGAGTCTGGTGAAGTTGGAGAGCGATATAAGGGTCCGGATGTTGGCTGGGGGAAGAAGGAAGGTCGAGAGAATCTGGGATTCAGTGGGGGGCATTTTGAGGGATCTTGTACCCGTTGTTGTCGGAGAAGGGTCCTGTTGGTTTGTTGATATACGGTCCTTGGTCACGGCGGCGGAACTGTTCCGCGTTAAACGCGATTTCAACTAGCGCGTCATGGCGCGTTCGCTTGTCGATAACTTAGCTCGTTCAATTTTCCCGGATATCATCCTCCAACTCTCCTCGCCCTCCACCCCCAACGCCTGCCTGCTCCCGAGGTCCTGGCCCTCAAAAGGGACTTTTCGCTAGATCCGCGCTGACGAAACTGCTGCTACTGCCATGGCACCGAATCATCAGCAGATGGTGTATCAGAAGGACGAAAAGGTCTTGTGCTTTCACCACGAACTGCTCTATGAGGCCAAGGTCCTCGACTCTAAACCCAGCGATCCCAATGATAAGAAGAGTCCCCTCCACTATCGCGTTCACTACAAAGGGTGGAAGAACACGTACGTGGTATCCCTCAGTCTCTCGTGCCATCCAGCCTTGGGATTCTTCTATTCCCCTTCAGAACCCTTCGCAAACCTTATAACCCCTTTATTTGTCCAGTCCCTTGCGCCTCTCTTTGGAAAATTCTGGATTCTCTTCTATCCCTATCAATTGCTAGCTATACTTGCTTACCGGACCTAGTTGGGACGATTGGGTACCTCCAGAGCGACTGCGTCGTTTCACCGAAGAGAACATCGAACTCGCAGCGCAACTCAAGCGCGAAATGGAGGCCCTCCGACGGCCTACCCCAAAACTCCCCCCTCACCCCAACAAAAAGAGCGGTAGAGGAAGCGGCTCAACCGGTGGAGATTATAACTCTGCTAGAGCCAGCGAGGAGAGGCACTCTTCAGTGCAAGCCCCTTCCGGTCCTAGAGGACAGAAGAGAGGCAGAGATTTTGAAATTGAAAAGGTTAGACCAAGTCTCTTGAGCGTTCATATGCATTCGGCCTTGGTATTACCGCCGCCCAATCGGGGATGGGACAGATGCCCTTCTCTGAATTACTCATCACGTACTTCTTCCTTAACCCACCACCATCGCTCAATCCCCCTCACAAATCTGCCGTTAGAAAAATCCGCCTTCGCACCTATACATCCATATCTACGGCAGTTATGCGTCAGCTATTAGGGGCGATAAGAACCAGAACCAGAGAAGGAAGGGGGGGCGCAAGCGGCAACGAATTTTACTGAACCCAACATGCCGGTATGATATCGAGCTAATAAATTGGCGTTACAGGAGGAGGCGTTTCACACACGTCCTTCAGTTCGCATTCCAGTCCCAGATCACCTTAAGGCCCTCCTCGTTGACGACTGGGAGAATGTTACAAAAAACCTCCAGCTAGTCCCGCTGCCTTCGAAGACTCCCGTGAATGATATACTCCAAACGTACCTAGAGGAGGAGAAGACCAAACGTACGGCGGGCTCTGCGGAGTATGAGCTTCTAGAAGAAGTTATCCAGGGTCTACGAGAGTACTTTGAGAAGTGTCTAGGAAGAATCCTTCTTTACCGCTTCGAACGCGAACAGTTCTTCGAGATCCGTGCTCAGCTCGACATTCACGGGAGGGAGTTTGCCGGTAAAACTATCGGTGATATTTACGGAGCAGAACATCTCTGCCGCCTCTTCGGTAAACACCCTGTCAATCACAGATATATATTCTTCCATCTACTAACAACATGCTCTCGTGTGCGACACATAGTATCCCTCCCTGAGCTCATCGCCCAGACGAACATGGATCCCCAGTCAGTTAACAAACTCCGTGACGAGATTACGAAGCTTACATCCTGGGTCGCGAAACGTTCAAACAAATATCTCTCAACACCGTACGAGAATGCCTCTCAGGAGTACATTGAGAAAGCTAGGGGAGTCTAGGAAGCTAGAAGTTGCGGCGCTTTCAATTACGGACAGGTAACAAATATACCGGGATAGAGGCGTTTATCAAGGTTCTGAGGGATACGCGAGATCTAGTATTTCTATTTCTCTCGTGTTGACATTTGCTCTTCCGAATACTTAAGATTCTTCTCGCCACTATAGAAGCGTCGACACTTATCATTCCCTAACCTTTTGCCATTTGGGGTAATTCTCTAAGGCGCTTGTGGATCTACCGCCGGGTGGCGCTTGGCTCAATTTCAATGACTTCGATGAGTAACGCAAGGGGGGCCCCCCGTTTCTAGAACACAATCAGTAATGAAGCAGCGAAAGCCGGCAATGGCTTTTGCCAAGCTACTGGAACTGAGGTTGCTCATGTCCTAGTAGACTTAGCGACATACGTTGTTCATATGATAGCTTCATGAGAAGGACGGTACAACAATATCTCGGGTACTTAGATTAGTTCTACTATATAATTTCCCCTCTCTCTTGCAACATTCCAAGCAATAGTTTCACTTTCCAAAGAAAAGCACAGCACACCCCATCCAGTACAAAATCTCCATAGTCAAAGATCACAGAACCCAACAGCTCATTACTTCTCAATTCCCTGTGCCTCCCCACTTGTTCCACACCATTAATACCACAGTTCAACAAGCAGCCCAGCAACTAAACATATATACATACATACACACAACCCATTTCAGCAACCAACCCGACTCCCCGTCCCACAGCCGCAATCCTCAGAAATAACACCACCTACCATCCACCACGCCAATAGGGGGTGGGGGTGGGGGTGGGAGGGCGTTATCGCAGCCCGTCCGCCCGGGTTAATAGCCCTGGTGTTGTATATATATGTATATATATAGGTGGGCGAGTTGGGTCGTACGTAGCTTGAAAGTGGGGGATTTTTTTATCTTTTATTTTTTTTTACTTTTTTGGGTCGGCCTTAGAAGGGAGCTAGGGAAAAAATCGAAAAAATTTTTTTTTTTTATTATAGCCAAGAAAAAAAAAGGAAAAAAAAAAAAGTTGAGAAATGAAATGAGATGATTGTTGTTCATAGTGGTAATAATATACGGGGGATAAGAAAGAGAAAGGGGGTTACGTATGTATGCGTGCAAGGTCCAACACTTTTATTTTTCGTCTTGTTTTTTTTTTAATTTTATTCTTCGGCTTTCCTCTTGAAAATGGCGGGAAGTTCTTAGGGGTGTTGGTTGGTTAACCTAGTAGGGATTACTGGAGGAATAAGGGCTTTTCTGGATAAACTAAAAAGAGAGAGAGGATTTTCATTTTATGTGGTCTTGTGGAATTCAAAGAGCTTATATTAAGGAGTGGTGAGCAAGACTTTATCATTTAATACACTACCCCCATTGGGGAAAGGAAAAGAGCATTGATAGAACCCAAAGCTCTGTTTAAGCCCTGGTGGGGCTGCCGGTTGTTCTGGGTTCACCTCTCCTTCGCCTTTTCGCCGGTCTCTCCTCTTTTTCTTTAGACCTACTTTTTCCTCCACACTTTCCTCCGCTGCTCTTTTTCTCCAGTGTTTTTTCCGTAGCCTCCGATATTCCGGCATCCAGGTCTCGGGCCGAAGTTGCTCTGGGGGCAGGGCTACCGTCGCTGACGTCGTCAGTATCTGAGGGCACAGTTTCTGGCGTAGGGTCTCTTTCCATCTTGGGCCAGTGGGATCCCTTTGTCTTCCGCTGCTTACACTCCTCTGTTTTGTGATCAAGGTCTCCACACATAGGGCACTTTGTTTGAGAGATTTTGAGAACTGAACGATTGATGCCGTCGACTTCGATTTTCTTGCCTGAACACTTGACCGTTTCTGAAAATTGTACCAGGAACCTCCCCGTACCTACCCCTGACACCTTTGTGATAAGCTCCGATACTTCGAAAGGCGGCGGGACTTGATCTTCACTTCCAAAGTGAGCGACCACTGCTTCCACGATATCCTTGGCACTGCTGAAGGGCGAGGCACAGACAATCCAACTAGATTTGGCTGACTTCCCAAACTTTATCGTTTGTGGAGAAACCCAAACTAGTAGGCCTTCCGGGTTTTCTAACTGGACTTTGAAAGAGGAGAGCTCCCTCAAGGCCCTATCCCTATCTTCGGTACTTTCGAAGACGAGAACCAGGAACTTATTTCCGGCGTTGATAAGACTCGAAATGCCAAGGGGGCCCTTTCCGTCAATCTCTGCAGCGAGGACTTCTAGTGCATTTAGCCACCGGCGGTAGGGATCACGGAAAGCACAGTAGAGGGCCCTATTCGACCTCGTGAGCGCTTCTCTATCTCCCTTGGTCAACCGCACAGCTGTATCAAATCGATCCTCTTTTCGGATTCGGAGCGGGTCGGGTGCTTCCAGATCCTCTTCGGCCACTTCCTTCCTGGCTTGGACATCTTGTGTTTTCTGTTTGGCTGCCGGCTTTAACTTCCTAACCGACCCGGGCTCCGGAGCTACCTTGGTCTCCGAATGTTTACCCTTTGCCACTGGAAATCCCCAACCGTTAGCAATGGTCAATAGCAAATCAAACAAGAAAGCCAGGGATTCTTAGGGCGTTCAGCCTCAAGATAGAAGGGCTCGAGCTAAAGCGAATTAGATTATCAGACTTACTCGATTCGTAACAGGGGTGCCACTTCGATGTCCTAGGGTGGTCTTTACTTGTTCGATGGCTTAATTACTATTCTTGAGGAAATAGATGTTAGCTTGAACTAGATCCAGGGCGCCACCCACAATCAACCACGAGGTGTTAAAGGCAGGGTAATAATTGTCTTTCGGAGAGAGGACCGACAAAGCGAAATAAGGGTGGACAGCGGAGGAGATTCGAGCGTGGAGCGATGAATGCCGAATTCTTGAAAGTGAAATCCGGACAATCCGATTCACTAAAATATTGAACCATGCAGAGAGAGGGTGGGCGGAGGCTGCAGATACCAGTACGGGCTATCGAAGCAGAGAAAGGTTGTGTTGTTTGGATGGGTCCACAAATGATTAAAAAGTAGACGCGGTGAAGGCTTAAAACAGCGGGACATTCCCCGTCAACAAAGATGCAAGACGGGTGGGATAATGTACTTTACTGCTACAGCCATACACTATAATAAAGTAATGTTATAATATAAACGTGTCCTCGGAATGGAGGGGGATCGAAATGCGTGTAGAATAATCCCCGTAGTTATGCTGAAATCTCGTTGGCTCTCTAGCAATAAGCAATATAGCCATCATCCCTTGGACTCCCACATGCATCACCACCAACCACATACAGCTGCACTTTTGGATACCTTAACGCACGCCAGTTGTCGTCATGGCGTTGTCCGCTGCTAGCCCTTCGTATCTCGTCCCGAGATCGAGGACGCCCCTCACTTTTCGGCCAGCGGAAAGAGAACTTTTCGGAGCGGTGTCTGCTGTCGGATTGTAAGAGGTGGCTTCTGGCGACGACATGTGTGGGTGGATGGATTGATGCGCCGGCTTGCTCTGTCCTCGAGTGCTTGACACTAAGAATGGGAGTCTTTTAGACTGGCGGCAAGATCTCGACGATGACGCCTTCCTTGTTCGCTCGGGTTCCTGTGGGCGATCAATATCTTAGTTAATCCCTCTAGCGGTCTACCTGTATAACTACAATGCTTGCTCTTCGACTTCTTCAAAGCTCAACTCGGAGGGTATTACGACACCACAACCTAGATTCCGGGTCTTATGCGTGTTACTCAAGTCCTATCTATCGCCAGACAGGCTTGTTTTATCTCCCGTAGAATATATACTTTGACTCCCTGCTTTTCCTCAGTTTTTCACACCAGCAGCAATCGCTGATGCCAGTATCATCCTCTGCTTTGCGCTTTTATTCCGTTTCCAAGTTGGAATTTTTCATTGCAATAATGCCGTAGCTTATGAAAGCGGCCATTCATTGGTTAGTTATGTATGCATTGCACAATCCTTATGTGGTGTGGTTTCCGTCGCCAAATGGTATATATTTTGTTCTAAGAGGGTTAATGTTAACCCAGCAACTTGGTTCAAGTAGTAAACCTGACGCAGGAGCCCACCAAGTTGCTGGCACGTCCCAAGTTCGAATTACGGAGGTGGCATTACAAAAACCACCGAAGGATGTAGTCTGTAAAGGGAGCAATCCCTCCAGGCGAACCTTTTGCCATTTTAGGGGACTGCTGGTTTTTTTTTATTTTATTTTTACTTCCCTTCCGGGCGCTGCTGGTACATCCTGCTATTGCCTCTCCTTGGGCGGGATTCCCAATTGGCGGCGGTGTCTTCGTCGACGGACCGATCTCGGGGCAGCAGCTGTTTCAACAACAACACAACACCACAACACCTAAGTAGGCTGACCGCGATCAGCGCCCTACTAAGTTCGCCGCCACTTCAACTTTAGTAGCAAGACTATGCAATAACTTTGGTTTACCAACAATGCCCTTTACAGCAATTTTCGAGAGCGAACTCTGGGGGAAAATGGGAAGTGCTTGCTTTCTTGACAGTTGAGCGCTAGCCTCTTAGATTTGGCAACCAGATATACTCCACCTCACACTTAACCAACGGGAACCTCACATCTCATAGCTTTCGTTAGATGTTTCACGTCGTTATAACTGTGCTTTCACCCGTTTCGTTATATCCAACTTCGGCAACAAACCCTACACGTACATCTGGCCCGACCGTACAGCATCCCGCTTGGTTGGAGAGATAGGGCATGCATGGAGTTATTGACTGTCCGTTTCTTTTGGATGCGATTGTGGCAGATGAACGAATCAAACGCGTGGGCGGCCGGTATCCCAAGACCTCCGGAGAAAACCCTGTAGGTTATACCCCGCAGACTCCTTTGAAAGAATATGACAGCTGCTGACGATCCGGCTCGCCTTAACAGGAGAGAAACTTCCACTCGAACGTCGAGTTGGAAAGTGCATTATCGCGGACCTTGGCATAATATCATTCATATTCGGAGATCTGGCCGGCTTTTGAAGAAGGGAATCAAATTCCTCCTGGAATGCTTGCGGCGGATGTATGGACTCGATGCAATTTACAGAGATAGATCCCAAGGGGGAGACTGGTCTTTGGACGACGGGGTTCTAGTGGATGGTTCCAACAGAATATTTGGCTTCAGGATGCGATGTTTACAAGAGATGGACGGTCCGCTATAGAGACAGTTACCGATATCTAGATATACTTGGCTAGTGAAATATATATATGTATATATATATATCATCTATCTCAACTGGATATAGCAAAGCCAACCTACAGCATATCATCCGTCAGCCCAACCAACCGAACAAATGTCAAGATCCAAAAGCTAACCCCCCCAGAACCGCTCAGGGACAGCGCCTCCACGATAACCACTCGCAGCAGCTACAATGCCCATCCTCCCAGACACATTCGCCTCAGCAACCCTCACATACATACATACATACATACATACACACATCTCTTACAAAGCCAGTAGAGAGAGATCCACCAACACCCATCACGGCATCCTGACGTCCCAAGTACCAACCAGACCAGCAGCAGCAGCGGCTCTTTTTCTCTCTCTTCGCAATAACACTCCCCCTGTTCGCGATACAGATACACTACCAGCGATGGATCACGCAAAGCATGGATGTCTGTCCGTGCTGGTGGAATTTGGCGCTTGGTGGGTGCGTGCGTGCGTGCGTTGGTCTGGTCCTTCATGGCTCTTTGGCCGCTTATTCACTATACGAATCTCTCCCTCCCTACCTGGCCTGCCTGCCTGCCTGCCTGCCTGCCTGCCTAGTCGCGGTCTATCTCAACCTGAAAGAGTCGTCGGGAAAAGGCCCTTCTGTTAGGACGCTTGTCTGAAAAATACCATTAGCCAGTGTCGGGCATCCCGATGTGTTTCCCCCCCAAAAAAATGAATAAATATGTTACCACCTCCCTTATTTTTCAATTTTTAATTTTACGTATTTCATCATTTTTACTTTTCCTTTCATTTCCTTTCCCCTTCACCTCTCTCTCTCTCTCCCTCCTAAAAGACATGATTCTTTTTAATTGCAAGAGGTGAAAAAATCAGTACTGCCACCACCTCCTTAACCCCCCTCACTCTCCGCGATTACTTTCATCTCCTTTATGCCTCCCGCGCCCCGACATGGCCGACGCTGCTGACATCCTTTCGCACATGAACCCCGGTATTCTTAACAGCGCGAATGGCCTCTGTGACAGAACCGGCGGAGAGGCCAAGGTCGAACTCGGCGAGAGAGAGCACGGGACTAGCTGAAGTATCGCAGATATAAGGGATAGAGGAGAGGCTGCGGTGGAGCTTAGCGAGACCTTGAACGCTGAGTACAACCCGGCTGTAGCCAGTGATTCCTTTTTCGGGGTCGGAGGAGATGGAGATATTGGCGGCCACGTCGTCCCCAGGTTCAGTGGCTTGGTAATTCATTGGCCTGCAGCAGCCGTGGTCGTTGTCTTGGCAGGATCCTGCTCCGTAGTAATGCCCTTGTTTGCTGTCACTACAGTCGTACGTATCGTGTTCTTCGACTCTAGCGTTGTGACGGGAAATTTCCCAGTCAAAATAGCCGCGATCCCCCTCGGCCTAGTATTGATGCTCTTGGCCGCAGCATTCCTGTTCAACACGACCACTCCTTCCCCCTCCGCAATGACGTGCCTCATTAAAGTCACGTCTTCAACAATTCTCCGATGATTTCTTGGGCGACTCTCCGTAACTTCTAAAGCGAGATGCGCCTGACTGTCATTACCGATCGTCTATCTTGGTCGTGGGAGTGGGGCTAGCACGGCTCTAAAGGAGAAAAGACAGACAACTCCTAGCCCAAAATTTCTGCGATGCGCAGCAAAATCCGTAGTTGTGGGTAGAGGGAGAAGAACCCCCCCCCGTGCCCTACCCTGGGGATATGGGAATATGAAGACCTAGAATGGGGTGTAGCTGTCTCTCATGGATGACTGGGTAAAATGTTGTATTCACCCTACTAGCTAAATTAACCACAAGATGGGGTACACGACTCCCATTGCACGTCTCTATAAGGGTGACGTCGAAATCGCACTTCACGGGGACTGAACTGCCAATGCAACACACAAGTGTGCGACAGCGTATCCGCCTCCCGCCTCGGTAAGCATGCGTGATGCAGAGGAGTTATGGCGTAGACACCTCAGTGGGTCGCGTGGGAGGAGGAGGAAGTTCAGGGGTTGGAGGTTTGGGAACGCTGGGGGGGGGGGGGGGAATCGGAAGGGAACACTGGAGGCTGTTGTTGATGCTGGTCGCCGCTATCTTGCAGGATCTCCGGCTGCAACATAGTTAAGACACCACCTACCCTCAGCTTTCGCTATCGGGATCAAGTATTCTACCAGTTCTCGTCAGCTCTATGCCACCAACAATGCGGCACCCGTTTACCAGCCACGAGTTCATTAGCCACTACCCTCCCACGCGACGGCCCGCTGGAAGCCCTGCGGTAACCGTACGTGCACATGCATGTGCACGATACACCCGCGCAGGGACGGGGATCTGCCACGAGGGCCCTGCCACGGGGTTCCTTGATTCGCGAGCGAATGGAGCTTTTTTCTGAGAATCTCCCCCGGGTCATATGATATGGACTGCAATCTGCTGGTGTGCCCAGAGATAGTTGTGACAGCTTATCCTGTGCTAAGTAAAGAACTGTGGGGTATCGGTCGGGTATTGTTATGTCATTAGCTGCTGCATCTAAAATGAATTGCGGGAGCCCGACAGGCTGTAGGATAGCGTCCTGTACGTACCCTTGTGTAGTCGAGCCTTTTTTGTGTCAAAACATGTGTGCCACGATCTAAACTCGAGTTTCTAGATCTTCCGATGCATTAGACCAGCTAGGCAGCTCCCGTGCCACCCCGCCCTAGAACGTGCTAACGACAGAGCATTGCAAGACTGAGTGGTACATGTAGGCAGCAAGCGTTTTCTGGCTGTTCGGCTATCCAATATCCCCCACCCTTGCTGGGAGTAACTGGTAGCATCCGGCCATGGTTTGTTTCGGAAGTTTGAGGGTTTTTTCTGCATCAGGGGTGTGGGCATGTCAGTTGTATATGGGATCTATCTGTTGGCCGCTAGCGGTGGAGATTGCTATCTTGATTATGCTTCTGAGTGCTAGTCGGTTTTGCGGGTGCAAGCCGGGGAAACGGCGTCCAATCTACCCAACAAAAGCTGGTGAGTTCCGCAACTCGTGCTCTCTTGGGCACTACGCATATAAGGGTTGTGTGGCTAGAACACCGCCGGCCTTCGAGTAATTCCGAATAACTGCTTAGGATCCGAGCTGGCAATACCGTGAACTACCTCGGGTGAAACGGCGAGCATCCTGGCGGAAGGGAGATCGGTACCACCCCACTGGGGTTGTAGAGAGCGTCGGGAGTGGCTGTACGTCGGACTCTTGAGGACCTTGTAGTATCTATCGGGTGCCGATTGTCCTCTAGCGATTGGCTCAATAGCGTGCGCCTGACCCATGTCTGATATCTGGTGCTGTTGAGGGTCCGTGGTGACAATGAATGTGGCAGTGCGAGTGTGGCGGTGCGCTGTAAGTCGACTTCGAGCTACGGAATATCGGGGAATCGTTGGCGATGAATGTCTTGGATTTCCGATTTTTTTTAATTTTTTTTTTTTTGTTTCTGGCTTGAAATTCACACGATCTCGGCGTGTGACTGTTGGCGTGGGGTTTTCGCAAAAAGGAAAACCCACAGCGTAAAATTTTTTTTATTTTTTAATTTATTCATTTTAAATCTCTTTCGTAGAGGTTGGAAAATGCAGATCGTGTCACACGACGTCCGTCTGTGGGACGTAAACCTGTAGAGTCAAAGCAAAAGCCAGCACACACCGTGCTCTGTCCTCTTTTCATTTACCGTGTCTCTTGCAATGTTCAAGTGAGGTGTTGCGTTGGCGGCGTTGTCTGCATGTGTTCGCATAGATTTTCGACGCTAATAAAACCTTGACATGCAGTATGCTCCATAGGGCTTGAGGAATGTATCGCTTGTCTTGTCTAATTGGGATGGGATCGAGGGAACTGAGGCATGGTACAGGCTGTTTCATATGGGTAATATGTAGCAGCGAGTTTCGGGGTAGGACCTGTCTGTCAGTCCAAAGGCTGTGTATGTTGAGGCTTCCGTGTGCCGTACCTGGCACTAACGTTAATCACAAGCGAGGGGTGCACTACGGAGACCGTAGAGCCAGAACGGACAGAATTTGGCATCGGGCGTGGGGTGGTTGTCGCGAATGAAACAAATGACTCTCTTTACATTTGCTTCTTACGTTGGACGCGGTGGGATTGCACTATCACGAGCTCTTTGAAATTTTCAGCTGCGCTCGCATTAGCAACCTGTGAGCGGTGTGTTTTGCGCCGTCATCGTAGTAGTTATTCCTAAAGCAGTAGGTGGGGTGTTACGTGCCACTGCAAACGCAGTCTCTTTGCAACACAGCTCTTCGATGTAGGGCGTATTATTTGTTCACTAGAGGAACCTCCCCAGGCCAGGCGTCAGAAGATCAAACTCTTCAGCCCGCGCGCCCTACCCATGTCTAGCACCCACGAATACTAGCTTAGGGCAAGGTCGGCGGCGGTGTGCAATGTGCAAGTGGGGTACAAACGCAAGTAGGTCTGTAGTCATTATGTATGTACCGTACAAGTTACCGACGCTTGGTGTTTTGTAGAATATTGTACGGTGGAACAGGGCCTTTGAAGGCGGAAGCATAAGGACCATGGCCGGGAGAACGTGCCTGAAGGGGCAAGGAAGGTGCTATGAGCAGTGAGAAATACGGGAAAAGACGGGTTGAGCCCGGCACTGAGTTGTTTTGGTTAAAACAGTTACCCACGTGGGAAATTAATAGCATTCCAATGGCGGTTGCTGGCGAGACTGGGATGCTTGGGTTAGGGTTCCCAAGCGAATTGAATGACTTTCCCATCGACCCCCCCCAGTCCCCCCAGTCTTGCCTTCCCCTCAACACAACAGAATTCACCCCACCAGCAGACTGACCCACGCCCAACCTCCGCTGGTCTCCAATTCCCAACGCGACGGTACCATATTTCGGTATAGCCTTGTCTCTTCTACCCAGTTTGTTGTACCTTATATCTGAATAGATCCCAATTCTCCTTCTAGATATTCCCCTGTTTCTTAGGCAAGCACCCTACGATTTAGGCAGCTCGGCAGTCACCTCCGCCATGACAAAGGTACCGCCTATCTCGAAAGATCGTTGAAGTACCCCTGGTTTGTGATTGAGCTCATCTCTTGTACTCTAGATCACGCACCTGCTTTTCGATTGTGACAATACCCTCGTCCTCTCCGAGAAATTGGCCTTTGAAGCCTGTGCAGAGCTTGCCAACGAGATCCTAAAAGAAAAGAAAATCGATGCTAGCTACACTGGTCCAAAGCTCCTGGCTGACTTTGTTGGACAAAACTTCCGTGGCATGATTGTGAACCTGCAAAAGAGGCACGAATTCGAATTGGATCCAGATACGTTGGAGAGGTACGTTACAATGGAGGAGGACCGAGTTATCGAAACCCTAAAACGGAAGGCCGAGCCATGCGTTGGTGCCAATGAGGAACTCGAGAAGCTCGCTGCATCAGGAAAATATGGCATGGCCGTAGTCTCCTCCTCCGCCCTCCGACGAGTTAAAGCCTCCATTGAGAAAGTCGGCCAAGACAAATTCTTCCCCGGGGACCACATCTTTAGTGCTGCGACCTCACTTCCCACACCCACCAGCAAGCCCAACCCAGCCATCTACCAGTTCGCGTGTAGAGTCCTCGGCAAGGTTCCTGGCGAATGTGTCGCAGTCGAAGACAGTAAGAGCGGTACTTTGAGTGCAGTTCGTGCTGGCATCCCCGTGATAGGGTATGTGGGCAGCTATGATGGCGAAGAAGAGCAGGCAGAGATGCGGAAGCTTCTGAAGGAGACCGGGGCGGTGGTTGTCATGAACGAGTGGACCGAGTTTGAGAGTTGTTTGGCTGAGATTGAGAATTCTGTCTTGGCTAAGCCCGAGGAGAAGCTGGCCTAAAGCTCCTGATAAGCTGCTTCTGCATTTTGCTCTATTACCACTATGCTGAGGCGACTGTTTGGACGTTCCACGGCTAATTATGTCCTCACCGTTTCTTCTCGCAGTTCTAGAACGCCTGGACTATTCAAGCCCCTACACATTTCCGTCTAACGGGACGAACTTGGGACGAAGCCCCTTAGGGCACCCGCAGCCCCCATTTGCTTTATTTTAGTTCAGTTCCTCTTTCTTTGCCCTATTTACTATAGAAAAAGCCCATGCAGACGCTACTTAGATTTTGCAGACGGTCATTTTCGCTACAATAGATTTGATTTTCTACTTTTTAGAAATATTAGAAACGGTCTTGTTCCCGATTCTCGTTGGAAGATCCGCATCTGGCTTAAAAGGTGAATTAATGTTAGAGTGCAAAACAACATCAATCACTTTGGGATAGTCCAGATCACGAGTCCATCCCACACCTTAGACTCAAGCTTACAGTAGTTTTGGCGTTGCTCCTGCTAATTCTTAGTCATCGTGTGTTCTTGGCCATCGGCTTCGGAAAGGAATTTGATTCCCGCCTCGTTGAACCAATTACGGGTACTTTTAACTGCTGGAAGCTGCCTGCAACGCTATTATACTTTGGTGGCCTAAGCAATATCCTGATGGCCCACCCTTCCTCCTCTCAGTTACTACATGCACCGCCGCCTTCTAACCCCCCCTGGCGCACTATCCCTCGCAAATCCCAGCTCCTCATCCTCTTCCTCTGCCGCCTCGTCGATTTTATGCAACTCGCCTCCTTCCAGACCCTATGCTACTATCAACTCAAAGCCTTCGATCCCTCACTACCTGAGGATACACTGTCATGGCAAACAGGCATCGCGCAAGGAAGTTTCACTGCAGCTCAGTTCTGTACGGCGATGTTGTGGGGCTGGCTGGCTGATATTGGGGGAAGGAAGAGGGTGCTGATTGCGGGGCTAGTGGGGACGGGAGTAAGTTGCGTGGGGGTGGCGTTTTCGGCGGGGTTTTGGGGGTTGGTAGGATGGAGGTTGGCAGGTGGGCTGGCTAACGGAACAGTGGGGATCATGTGAGCTAAGCTCCCTATAATTTGAAATCTTGGAATGGGATTCCTGGGAAGATGGGCTTAGCTATTCGTCTGGTAGACGGACTATGGTTTCAGAGGTCATCCAGGAACGAAAGTAAGAACCCCTAACCGCCATTGGGATTGTCAATTTCTAATTAGCACTTAGATACCAAGCCCGGGCCTTCCTATTACTCCCAGCGGGCTACTGCATTGCTACCATTGTCGGACCAGGTATGCAAGATGAAGCATCTCTACTTTTTGGTTTTTAAATTTTCTGGTGGTTGATTAACGAAATCGGATTTCAGTCTGCGGTGGCTTCCTGGCCAATCCTGTCGCCTCCTACCCATCCCTTTTCGGTCCATCGGACAATCCCAGATGGCTACTGAGCTATCCCTACGCGCCTCCAGCACTCTTGAGTGCTTTAACTATATTTCTTTCCTCGTTGGTTGTGTTTCTCGGGCTTCATGAGGCGAGTTTTGAACAAAATCCATAGTTCTAATCAGTTACTCTTTTAACAGACTCCAGACACTTCCAAGCCACGAAGGCAAATACGATGTTGGGATCGGTATCTCTAGCAACATAAAGAGAGGGATACGTTGTCTAATGGGTTGGCGGCAGAGCCAATCCTACACCGCGCTCCCCTCCTCCGACGAGTCCGAGTCCGTCGATCTCACTACCTCGCCATCCAAACCTACAGCTCCACCACATGCACGCCCAAAACTCCCCTTCCGCAGAATCTGGACGCCCAATGTCCTCTTCACCATGCTCGCCCAAGCACTCTTCGATTTTCACATCGGCGCCTTTGCTAGTCTCTGGCCTCTACTCCTCTGTACCCCCCGCTCACTGGGCACGACTTCACCCTCGCCCTTTGTCTTCACGGGTGGCCTCGGCATGCCTCCGATTCACGTCGGCACTGCAATGTCTATCATAGGTATTGTTGGGCTCGTTCTCCAGTTTCTCATCTACCCTGGCGTCCACGCACGGCTTGGGACTCAATACTGCTATAGGATTTTCTCGCTTCTTTTTGCGGTTTCGTATGGCCTTGCGCCCTTTCTCGTCCGCGTGTCTGCATTATCAACAAGATCTAAAGATAGTGATATCGATAGGGGTGGTGGAACCGGCTCTGTAGTCTGGCTCTGCATCACCCTTGTCCTATCCATCTATGTCACAGCTCGCGTCTTTGTCATGCCAGCAACGCTCATGCTCCTCAACAACTGCGCCCCGCACCCCAGCGTCCTCGGCACAGTGCACGGCATCGGCCAGACGGTCACCAGCGTCTTCCGAACGCTTGGCCCTGTTGTGGGGGGCTGGCTGTATGGCGTTGGCTTCGAGCGGGGTGTGGTGGGTTTGGTGTGGTGGGTAGTGGCGCTTGTAGCTGTGGCCGGCTGGGTGGGGAGTTGTTTTGTGCGCGAGGGGAGTGGACACGAGATTTGGTTGGAAGGCGACGAGAATCACGGTTGAGAAAGGCAAAGAGAGCCAGACCCCGCCCGGCGCGCATTTGCATTAGCGGGTGCATAAGTTAGAAACTAGAGGTCAAGTCATGGTATAAAACCAGTTTTGATGGCGTTTTCCCGGCGACGATTTCGCGGACATGCCGTCAACGTCGTTCCTCCCCGCCCGTTGAAACGCGCTAACCCTGCAAGGCCGTTTTCGCTATCAGTGCACTATCTCGCGGCCTCCAGCCAGCCAGCCGGTAACCACCAAACTGTAGAGTAACTACGGTAGATCTATATAGTCAAGCACGTTAGCCATCGCGGCTCTTGCTTACGTAAATCTGTTGAGTGCGCCGATGACGTAAAGGGAGATACGGGGCTCTGGTCAGTCGTGCTCGTGCCTTCCCGGCCGATTGCAAGGGGGAGGGCGGAATTAATCATCGCCCTGGCTCTAGCCCCGCCGGAATTGTGCTGCGTGGTGTTGCGCTGGCAGGCGGGTCCGCCTGGTGAAGGAGTGAGCGTGTGCTGTGTTGTGTTGTGTTACTGCTCACATGTTGTAGCCGAGTGGAGCTTAACCAGCTGGAGGCTACTGTAGGGGCGGAGAGACAAGAGAGCTGCCTTCCTGCTGCCTGCCTGCTGTGTTGTGCTGGCTTGTGCTGGCTGTGTGACCGGCCTTATCGTCCTTCCGCCCTGCCAGGGTCGTGGTCAGTCACTCAGTCATTCCGTCGACGACTGGGGCGGTGTCTTCAGATGTGCAACACGGCAGACATGGCCTAGTCACCAAACCACCCGTTTCACCGACGTGGCTATTGCGTCGGTACGGGTATGCGAGCGGAGGGTGCTTATATACACGACCTGCCACCGCGCCCGGTGCGGAGTGCTGCGTTGCGTTTGTGTTTGCGTTGCGTTGCGTTGCGTTCCGTTGCGTTGATATCGCCCGGCTCGGCCTTATTATGCAATCTGGCAACTTTGACCGCGGCGAGGAGGAACCTTTGAGCAATACCTACAGCTGCGGATACACCCCCGGTGTCAGCTTCCCGAGCCTGAGCCTGGAAGAGGAAGATGGCCTCTCGACCGACTCTGATATTTCCCAAATTCCCGACATGGGCGCCCCCGATCACCACCACCCGCCTCGCTCCCTCACGTTCCTCAACGGGCTGGCCCTCGTTATCGGGATCCAGGTCGGTGCTGGCATATTCTCCTCGCCCTCTGCCGTCATGAACAACGTCGGCTCTCCTGGCATGGCAATGGTGGTATGGCTGTTTGCCGGCATCCTCGCCTGGACCGGTGCAGCATCGTTCATCGAACTTGGCAGTATAGTGCCTCTAAACGGCGGGGTCCAGGAGTACCTACGCTACATCTACAACGAAGCCTTTGGGTTCTTGGCGGCGTGGACGTGGATTCTCGTTGTGAAACCGTGTTCAGTGGCCATTGTGTCGCTTATTTTCTCGGAGTACCTCAACAAGGTTCTCACGATGCTCGACAACGATAATCCGTCGGTGTGGACCATGAAGGGGATTGCGCTCTTGACGGTAGTGCTGGTTACGTATCTTAATTGCATTGGCACGAGGGTGAGCGCGGGGACGGCGAACGTGTTTCTGGTGCTGAAATTGTTGGGGCTGGGCTCTATTATTGTGACGGGAATTGCACTCCTTGCGGTGCGTTTTGAGCGAGGGCATGAGGCACAGCGCACTACCCTAGTGGGCGGTGATGGCGCCGGTGAGATTGGTGAGGGCATTTGGGCGCACATAGGAGGCTATACTGATGCGACACTTGCGGCGCTATGGGCATATTCAGGCTGGGAATCGGTCGGTGTTCCTATGTTTCCCCATACCTTTGCACCTCAAGCTAATTTATACCCAGCTTGGTCTGGTGGTTGGTGAACTCAAGGATCCGCTCCGCAACCTGCCAAGAGTTCTCGGTACCGCTATGGTCCTGGTAATAACCGTGTTTATCCTGGCAAACATGGCATACTTTGTCGTCTTACCTCTGGACGCATTGGAAAAGACCGACACTGTTGCAATGGTCTGTTGAACTACTTCCTTGCCCTCTACTGTCTGCTAAAATAACTATTAGCGGTTTGTTAACAAAGCGGTCAACAATAGGATTTCGGGCGCGCGGTATTCGGACCAGGAGGCGCACTGTTTTATGCCTGGGTCGTCTGCCTCTCCTGCTTTGGGGCTATAAACGTTAAGATCTTCACTGCTGGTCGATTAACCGAGGCGGCCGTACGGCGAAACTATCTCCCACCCTTCCTGACGGGCTTCTCAACCCCATCCCCGAGCCTCTCGGAACAGGCCATGGCGGAGTGCGGCCATCCCACCTGCCCAAGCGCCCTCTCGACCTGTGGGCAACGATTGTTTCGTTCGGAGAAGAGTTCGAGCTCGAACGTCCCCATGTAAACCCTCTCCCCAATATCCGCTCTGTTTTTCAAGCTGCTAGTGCCGTTGGACCCAAGTTCTAGACTAACAAAACGAGTACCCTAGTGCTCCAATGGTTCTCAACGCCCTTCTTTCAATGATCTACCTTGTCATTGGCAGCTTCCGCAGCCTCCTCATCTTCACCGGTAAGACTAGCCCTTCTCCCAAGCAAGTCCTTCCTCGCACTCTAACTCCCCTTCCAGGCATGGCCGAATACGTCATGTTATTCTCCGCCGTTGCCGGCATCCTAGTCCTTCGATACCGCTCCCGCTCTGCCAATTCCTCCTCCTCCTCCTGCAATTCCCCCCCCATAGACCCTATCCCCCTAATACACCACCGCACCTACATCATTAACCCCGTTGTCTACTGTACTGTAAGCGCCTTTGTGATCGTACGCAGCGCGGCGAAACATCCCTTCATGGTTATTGCTATCATCGTCTTTTATGGTGTTGGTCTTGGAGTTTATAGATCGAGAAGCCTGTGGCAAAGTGTGAAGACGAGATCTGGTTGAAACTACAGAGAAAGGGGGCGGAGGCGGGGGCGGGGGGGGGGGAGGGGGGAGTTTATGATTGTGTAAATTTTTTTTTCTATTTGGTTGCCCTTTTCACTGGAGTTTGTTTTGGAAAATAGTCAAAGAAATGATACCAATCATGTTTTTAAGGGTTTTCATCCATAGAAATGCCAAGTTTCTCTTCCCCCCTTTTTTTCCCTTTACTCTATGAGATTCTGTTCTCTTTTTTTTTTTTTTTCTTTCTTTGCCTTTGAATCATTCTACATGCACTCGTCTCTGCAATTCGACCCCCCTCTAGATGGGGTTTTGCCCTTGATATTCTTTTTTGTTTTTAGTTTCTATTGAGAACTCTAAAACGCTTGCCCTCCTAACCCACTCCATCCCCGAGAACTTCCCCATCCCCCCTATTCTCCTCCTCCCGCGTTCCTTAGCACAGCATCGCCGGCTCCTCGTCGGGCGCGTCTTCGCTACAAACTGGCCGCTGGGGGAATGCATCGCTCTCCAGGGTCCGCGCCCACGTCTCCCGCGCCGGCGCTCTACGCGCTGTTCGGATAATCGCGTCTCGGAGCATATCGAGGATTGGGGGGGATTCCGGGGAGGGGTCGCACGGGGCGCGGGAGACTTTGTCGCGCGCACGGTAGCTGTCGAGTCGAGAGGAATTCGATCTTCGTGTGGGCAGGGTGCGAGCTGCACATTTTGGGGCTGTAAATGTTGCAATATGCCTCGCCGCCGCGGAGGCAATGCCGTGGACACGGCATTGCCACGGATACAGTGTTGCCGTGATAACGGCAACGCCACGAACACGGCATTGGAATCGGCGTCGCACAGGTGGGACGCGGGAACGATAGCTGAGACCGGTGGTATAGGTCTCAGGATTGAGATTACGGGAGGTTGGAGGCCTCCTAGGCAATGCCGGCATTGTAAGCAGGGACGCCTATAACTAGAGGCGGGCCTCGTAGCTAGATAAGTAGTCAAGGCAATACACCAAGTTCGCTGGCGATAGGTTTCGTGCCCTAAATTACTGTTTACATTGTGACTACGCTGTGAACATTGCCTCTACCATTACAAAGCACCCCAAGCGACCGAACCAAGTACACCGCGCCAACAGTAAAGCAATGGGAGCATGCGGTTCATCATGTGGATTCTTCGGCGGTGGTTTTGGGAGTGGGAGGAAGGAAGGCTTTGGAGTGCTTGAAGATATATATATATATATATATGGTTAGGAGGTCAGGTTAGGTTTTTTTTTTTTTTTTGGGATGTATAAGTTATTTTGGAGGGTCGGGGGGGAGGTCTTTCCCCCGCCGAACTGGATTTAGGTCCAAGTACATAGACTTCGGAGAGTGTTTGCAGCACGGGGGTGTGAGTAGCGGGGCTAAGCCATTCGCTCTCCCGGACTTCCTCCCCCGAATCGGTCATGAAGGTGCGCGTGAAGGTGTAGCTGGTTTCGTCGGGGCTGACGCCGAGGGAGCTGAGGATGGATTGGATGCGATTTGCGCTGGGGGGCGTGGTCGGCGTGGTTTATTATCATGTGGCCGTAGGTTCAGAGTATTGTGGAGAAGTTATCAATACCGGCGAGTAGTATAGCATGCTCAATGCTCTCGTTCGTGATGTAGGTAAGCTAGCTAGCTAGTCGCCCGGGCTCAGAATCCGCCTCCACAGTATGAGGATTGCAGTTCAGAGGTTTCTTTTTTTTTTTTTTTTTTGAGGGCCATCCTCCCCCACACACCACCACCACCACCACCACCACCACCACCACCACGGACCGCCACTGTTCTATTCGATGATAAGACCCGCGTCCTCGCAACCGAAGCGGCCAAGCAGACCAAGCAATTGCCACAGCGGGTCGCCGGCTCTGTCTTCCGAGTAACTGGCGGGCTTTGGTCTAGGCTCTTTTGCGAGGCTTGAACGTGCGCCATCTCGATAAGAGCGCTCCAAGCTGGCGGCAAAAGACAACGAGTGTGTCAACGCCTTGCCTAAGCCTGGCATACAGGAACATGGTCCGCTTCTCTCCCCGGGCTGCTTCGGCTTGGGAGAAGAGGAAGAGGGCTTAGGCTCTACGCCTTTCTACGGGGGATTCTAGAGAGGGATAGGCAAACTTCAGCCTCCCTCCTGGAGATGGCAGTGACACACAGCCTTCTTTTGGGGGTAACTACACGGTCGTCTCAACAAGGAGCTGGAGAAGAAGCTGGACAAGTCTCTTACTTGGCAGGGGTATAGCTTTACTTACCTACCTCGCGGTCTCCTCCCCGTTCTTGCAAAATAAGCATTTTCTATCTACTGTCTACCTGCATCGGACCCCGTCCACAATACTAAGAGATAGTGGACGTGGGGGGGAATTGTAGATCCTAGTGCGGGCTGTTTTTGAGCGGGACATTGTGCGGATATTGTGCAGGCGCGCCGGCAGCTAGTTGTTACATGTGGTTGGGAATAGAGATCATTGGCTGTGTAGAGTCATGAACTTGTAGCTATTTGTGTGTATGTTCGTCCTGGCTACGGACAAGACCCGGGTGGTGCAGTTACACAGTCTACATTGCTGTTTGTCAGTGACGACTAAGCATTATCTCCCTTAACGCTACACCAGCGCCACGCATAATCTCCTCTTCCTCTTCCTCTTCCTCCTCCTCCTCCTCCTTCCCCTCCTCCTCCAGCGCTACAACATGCACACCAGACCCTCGTTGTGAGAGGTATAAAGGCTCACCAGCACACCCACGCCCAGCCACTGACTGACACCGCATGAGAAACTCCGCAGCTTCCGGTACTCTTGCGCTTCGGAACCAACGCCATGGGACCGTCTAACCAGTAAATATCTCTCTACCCCGCCCCCTCCCATATCACCCCGCCGCGCTCTTGCATACATGCACTACAGTTGCATGCACAACATAACTAACTAGTCAGGTCTTAGGTCGCCAAGCATCGCGCTTCATCCGCAACCGCACTACATCGCCATCCCCCCAAGCTAGCAAACATTATCGAAAGACCGCTCCGTAGCTTGTGTGAGCGTGACAAACCCTCATCGTCCCTCCTCTATAATTATCCGACCGCCAGCGCATAGGAACCCCCCAACATCGCCTCCAACTTCAGCTCAGCAGCGTCTTCCGATTACAGGAATGGCGCGGGAAACCGGGCTTTTACTCAATTTGAAAGAGTAATTAGTGACTAGAGAAAGGGAATAAATAGCTACCCGAGCTAATACTTCCCCCCAATGCGGGAAAGAAAAAACAACAACCCAACTACCCTACAAGGCTGGCATTCAGCATTTTATATTTTCCGCTAGAGCTTTTGTGTGCTCGGGCCATAAAGATAAACAGGATATATGATTAGACGGGCCTAACCGGTAGGTAGGGGGGGGCGGGGGGTGTTTAGGGCTGATCAGCACAAGCCGCCGAGAAACCTGCATGTTCCTCCGCCGGCAGACTGCAGAGTCATACATCGTCATATCCATCGCCATCGTCCTGGACTTGGCGTGGGGTATCCGGTCCGGTGGGATCCGGCGGAGTCCGGTGGAGGAAGTAGGGGACTGGAGGAGGAGGAGAATATAAAATACCCCCTCGGAGCCGGGATGTCTCTCCAGATAACAACCTGCATTTCCGGAGACTACCTGCGCACCAAAATGAAGTTATTTTCCAGCGGGTTATTATTATTCCCGCTACTAGGTCTCTGGGGCCTTTGTGGGGCTGATTGTTAGTTTTTTGCGATTGTGGAAATTCTAAACCCTTCTGGCTAATGAGGTGATTGTTAGCGCACGGTTTCACCTATGACCGCTTGGATAAGGACAATACGGTATGTAGTGTAACTAGTTATGCTTGTTGACTAATCGCACAAAAACTAACGAATTGGAAATTCAACTAGGTGCTTCTCATCGTCGACCACCAAGTGGGGCTGTTTCAGCTAGTGAGGGACTTTGCGCCGGACCAATTCAGGAATAATTTGCTCGCTCATGCTGCGCTTGGGAAGCTCTTTAATCTCCCGACTATCTTGACGACCTCCGCCGAGACGGGTGCGTTTAACTCTTTCCATTCTTGCCCCCCTAGATACCTAGCTGGCGAAGGGCCGGTGTGCAATAAGTAGCTAATTAACCAGGGACATAACTAGGACCCAATGGGCCACTTCCCCGAGAAATTACAGCCATGTACCCGGACGCCCCGTATATCAAACGGCAGGGCGAAGTCGACGCGTGGGACAACACAGACTTCCAAGCCGCAGTAAACGCCACGGGCAAAAAACAAGTAGTCCTCGCCGGGATAGTCACAGAAGTCTGTAAGCAAGCTCCCCCCACCCCCGCCCGGCCCCTCATAGGGCTAGCCAATAACCAACAATAACAAAGGCACGGCGTTCCTCGCGCTCTCCCTCCGCCAGGCTGGCTATGAGGTCTGGGCCAACACCGACGCGAGCGGGACTGTCACGCCCGAGCTGGCCGCCGATGCTAATCGCCGCATGGAAAATGCCGGGGTTCATCTCATGGGCATGTTCGGCATCGCGATGGACTTGATGAGGGACTGGAGACACACGCCCGGCGCTGTCGAGGTGCTCCCGTATTTGGACCAGTAAGCCACCCCCCCAACTCCCCCACCTTTCTTTATCAGTGAGTTGGGTACCCACCTCGTTGCTAACAAAACCCCTCTGCAGGTATTTAACCGCGTACGCATTCGTTGCTCGGGCGCACGCAGGCGCGGTTAATAACGGCACTCTGCTGCCTGGAGAAACCGGGTAGTGGAAGTCTAGTAGGCCACTCCCAGCTGGCAATAGTTTTGTAGCTTCTCAGGTTATAGTCGTGTCATGACACCGCCCTACCCTGTATGTACCGTCGGAGTAATCTGGCGTCCCTGGTCAAACAGGCATACCAGTACCAGCGAGAGCTTTGGAAAATTTCAGTATACAGAATATTACACTCCGCGCCGTGCTTCCTTTCTGTCGTTTCCTCTTGACTCTTGACTAACCACGATCCCGCCTTCCCGCGTGCCGTCGGCGCTGGTGGGTGCGCCTATAATAGTATACCGCACCCTCTGTACAACGTAAACCCAAACCCGAACCTAGTCAGCAAGCTAGCTAGAGAGATATCTCAAAAAAAAATAAAAATAAAAAATATGGTGTATTCGTAAGAAAATAAAAAGAAAAGAAAAAAATTCGAAAGAGCGGAGGAGGAAGGTTTGTTTTTGTTAGGGAAGAAAGTTGGACTACAACCGACCCGACCCCCCCCCCCCCCGAGGGAGAAAAGGAGGGAAGGAGGGAGGGACGTGGGGTGAAATAGGGTGTGGGATTAAAAAAATAAAAAAAAAATAAAAAAATAAAATAAAATAAAAGGGGAGAAGTGGGTGGGGTGGGTTGGTTGGTTGGTTGGTAGGTAGGTAAGATTAGATGATTTTTTTAAAAAAAAATAAATAAATAGTAGGTGATAAGATAATAATAAATAATAACCCTCCCCCCCATTTCACCTTTGGGATAAAATAAAATAAAATAAAATAAAAACAAGGCTCCGCGGAGGGAAAAAAAACGGGGTTTACTTTGTTGGGATTGGGATGAAGGGCGGGGGGGAGGGGGAGGGGGAGATTTGTTTGTTCTTGGTGTTGTTGGTGTCGTATTTCGCTTTTATTCTGGTCTGGGCTGGGTTCTGGGTTCTGGGTTCTGGGTTGGGGTTTGTTTGTGTCTGGTTTGGGGGTGCTGATGGTTTTGGAGGTGTAGCTGGCGAATATGGCATGCGGTGGCCCCAACTGGACCTGATTCCTCATTTGGCTGGGAGCCTTTGTCTTTGGCTCTTCTCCGGGGGATTTCTTCAAACTCTGTGGATTTGAGACGTCGCTGGCCCTCTTGGCTCTGCCGGCGCCCCGAGTGGGAGAGCCCGCTTTCGGGATCACATCGAATCTCTCCGCAGTTTCCACGACTCGTGGCTGGTTTTGATCCCGCCTGCGAATTATTGTTCTTTATGGAGCTGAGGAGTTCGATGTTTGATTCATGCTAGTCAATGTAAGTGCTTAAGACGTGTACCGTCGTAAATTGGCCCTTTTAGTAGCATTTAGGCTCCCGGGTGTGTAATTCTGAATCATTTGACCTGTTCATTGACTGCTGGCCAAGAGCGAAGAGGGCTGTCAATTCGACCATTGCTGGATCTGTGAGGACGATTGGTGATAGTGCGTTATATGGCCTTTTAAACCAAAATATATACAAAACGAGCGCTACAGCGACGTGCGCGAGGACATGGACTTCCAACAGACATAGGAGCAATCCTTGTACTGTCCTTGCGATGCACTTGACGATAGACCACCCGGCTTGGAGTAAGACCAGAGTTTTGCCGAGCGAATCCGTCTTGGATTTGTCTTTGACGATTTCGGCCGTGACCTCCTGCTACGGCAAAGTAAGCCTGCCGCGGTGTCCAGGTGCCATCTCCAGGCTTGCGAAGCCATATCTCCCACGAGCCCATTTTGGGGTTATCCTGTTCTGCGGCCGGCACGCAGCTTCCCCGGTGTCGACCCCCCAGAGGCCTTACGACGGAAGACTCTCCACCCTGCAAGGCCCATGTTGGAAGCTCTGTGGCATTGGAATTATGGGGTTGAGGGTTGAGGGCTGCCGATGATAAGTAGAGGTGTAATAGAGGCGACCTCGGCTGTCGTTTGGGGAATGCTCGAAGATGGGGATGGCGGTGCCTCTAGTTTGGACTTGGAGAGAGGGATAGGGTTGTCCGGAGGGCTTATTTATCTGGTTCATGGATCCGATTGCAGGCTCTCTCGCCTGGCCTTTGTGGTAGCTGGGTCTCGCCGCCTGCACCTCGAGCACTCAAGGTTCTGCAACACGATATAGCGTTAATATTAGCATCCCTAAGCAGTCTAGAACGAATTGGAGCTTACTTTCTTCCCCGGGCTGTTGATCTGCGTCTGCAATTCTTTTGCGCATCTCCATTGCCTGCATCACCGTCCGGTCTTTGTTGCGAGGGGCGGCCGCTTACTAATCAATTACCACAGTCTCCGAGGACTTTATAGCACTTCCGGCATCATATACTCGTACCGTCGGACAAGTTTGGTGGATAGTTTCCGCGAGGTCGTGACGGCGGCGTCGTCGTCATCACTGGGCTGGCTTAATCGCCATAAATCTATGTTTGTCCCAGTATTGCCTTCAATCTCACAAGCTATGGACAACATCGGCTTTGGGTGCAGCAAGTCCATAACAACAATCGCGGTGGAGATGGCCATGTATATATATCACAATAGCAATCATTTTAAAGTAGGGTTAATAGAATACGAGGATAAAAGAAAACACATTTCCATCGGCCCCCCAAGGACATTCTCGCCTCTCCATCCATCCGCCCCCTAAGATAACGACCTCAAGCCGAGAAAACGAAACCTATAGAAATCCCACCGCTGCGGCGTGGCGCAGCTTTAATTCCAACATGTCAGGTGGTTTAGGGATTATATCTCCTGCTGGAAAGCGCAAACTTACGGTTGCGTGGATGATGGATGAGCGAAGAATGGATGATTGAATGATGCCCCTCCCGAGGACCGTGGAGCTGGGCTGGGTGTTCCGTCGGATGTTCGCTGCCCTGTTGTGAACCCGTAGTAGATTTGAGTAGTGTGTCGAGGATAAGTTTGAAGATTGTCAGGGGCGTGGTTGCCTTTAGCGGCGTAAAGAGAGTGAATATATCTCCGGGTCGGATGCACAACCGATAATTCGCTCTAGTAGCGGGACCGCTGATTGATACCAAAACCACTGGAATGAGCTCGAGATCCGAGGCTAAAGAGATTTTGTAGAATACTTTTGTGGCCATTTGGCAACCGAAGATAGCGAGCTGCTGGGAGGTTTTGCGGGGCTAGGGTAAGGTTAATCCCTAGATCATTGCCTTCGCACGTTAGCTAGAACTTGGCCAAAAGATAGAAGGGAATTGTCTAACTAACAACTTCTACAAAGTACTCGACCTGCGTTGGTGCATCTTGGAGTTCGGAGATGCACCATGCCCAAATTTTCACATGTCGACCCTGAAGAGAGAGTAAAATCCATTCAGGCCTTCCCCAATAAGTTTTCTTGCGATGTCTAAATCAGAGTGTTCAATCATGGCGAGGGAACGCGTCTCGAGAACGGTTTGAGGCACGAGGTATTCCGTAGGAATTAGAACATTAGAGATCGCGACGGTAGGCCACCGGGCCAGCGATTTGAGGCGATGACTGATATGTTTTGGAAAAGGGTATGAAGATTTAGGGAAGATATGGCGTTTGATGATTGTTGGAGCAGCGGGCGGGAGAGCAGCGCCGCCCTGTGCCTCACGCGAGCTGGGTCTCAACCATCGACTGTTACAAAATATACGGAAGTGTCGGAGTATGGTGGAGAGCCACCCCTCGAAAAGACCTCAGAAAGCTTATAGAGTTTTACATGCGAGACCTATATTCCGATCCCCATCGAGCTCTCTCCAACAAGTGCAAGTGGGCGCCCACGTCATCCTCCACCACTGGCCTCCAAGTGAGATCCCTCAATCCGCTTCCACATCCTGTTTTCTGAAGAACAAGGCCTCGGGAATGCATGGATGGGCTGGCGGTTATGTCCCTTCGCGGAAACAGAAGAGGGGTGGGTTTTGTTCTACCTGGAGACTTAGTGTGGTTAAGATGAGATAGTCGAGGCATTGAGCTAGAGCTCAAGTGTGTGTTGATGGCATTGACGAAAGCTTGTCTACATGGTGTTGGTGATCATCCCGGCACACCCAGCTCGCCCGGTGAGGCGATGGCGAATACGGCATTTTTTGTCATTTTGTGTTTTCAGGCCCACGCGTATCAAGGGCCTCACACCTGGCGTCCAAGTCCACTCTCTGGAAGTCGCTTCTTCTAGTGAGAACATGCGCCTTTGGACTCCGTACCTCTGCTGGGAGAGTCTGAGATAGGCTGGTTAGCCGGGAAGAGAGGCTAGACTCTGCTTTAGAGTGGCTAAGTGGGGCTGGTGCGGGTGGAATGGCGGGGTAAATGCTTCGCATTCGCCTTGAACTTCTCTGCCTTACGGCACCAGCTCTACTTGCTGGGGGCAATCGCTGTCAGAACTTTTCGGCGGGCCAAACTCACAGATAGGGGTGTTTTCGTATTTTGCTTGGTGTATGAAAGAGTGAGGAGTTTTGGGTGGTGCTTCCGCACTGTTCTTTGCAAGCCGGCTACAATAAGGATTAACGCGCACTAGCACTCGATTGCCATCTTACACCATGGCGGAAGCTTTTGCGGCAGTCGGTCTTGCTGCTTCTATCGTCACATTTGTCGACGTTAGCGCCAAGGTACTTCATCGCCTCCGTGAATTCTATTCAACGGATGACGGAATGCCTGGTGTCTTTCAAGATATCACAACGCAGCTGCCTCTCATCGTCGACACCATGACTCGGATTGAGGAAGGATGCAAGGATGGTTCTCTGACAGGAGATTCACAGCAAAAACTATTGCACGTGGTGAAAGGTTGTCTTCGCCAGATCAATACACTCAATGGGCTAATCGAAAAGATGCTACCCAGCTCGATCGACTCTACACTACGACGGGCCCGAAAGGCTATCGTAAGCGTCCTTAAAGAGAAGGATGTTGCTGGGGTACGCGGGGCTCTGGAAACGTACAAGTCAACGCTCACACTTCACTTCGTTGAGAAATGCAGGGATTTGAATACCATTGCAAGAGAAAGTGCTTATTACGAAATACCGCCACTACGGGTTTCTCGATTTGTGGGACGAGTGAAGCTCCTGGAGGAGATCGGGGTGGCCTTTGCCAGTGGTACGAGAGATAGGTCCTGTCCGAAAATCGTCGTGCTGCTGGCTATGGGTGGTCAAGGAAAGACACAACTTGCTCTCGAGTACTGTCGAGTGGCAAGGGCGTCTGGGAGGTTTCAAGCGATCTTTTGGGTTGATGCGTCGTCCTCAAATACTGCCTCTCATGGGTTTGAAACCATCGCGGCGAAGATCTCAAATAAGAAATGGATGTTCGGTAATACTGAGGAGACGGTAGATTTTGTTAAAGATACATTGGAGAGGTGGAAAAGCCCATGGCTTATAGTGTTTGACAACTATGACCAGCCAGGTGAATTCGGGAACATTACAGCGTATTTCCCCCAAGGGGAGACCGGCTCTATTCTCCTCACAAGTCGACATGCTGGCTCAGAACGTCTTGGCGTTGCTATCAAAATACCTGGAATGACAGAGGATGAGGGCCTGGAGCTTCTCCTACGTCAATCTAGATTAGAAAAAAGTGACGACAATACTGTGGAGGGAAGAAAGATTATTGAAAAGCTCGGCTATCTACCTCTCGCAATTGATCAAGCGGGGGCTTATATCAGCGCACGAAACCTTCCACTACAGCTCTTCGCGGAGCACTACGATAGGCGGAAAGAAGTTGTGCTGAAGCATACTCCATTATTATGGGAATATCAGAGAAGCCTTGGAGGAGGCAAGGATGAAGCAACCCTGAGCGCGTTCACAACATGGGAATTATCGTTTCAGCAAATCGGCAAGGATGAGAATGAACGTACGATGGTTGGCCACTTTCTTACACTTTCTGCATTCTTCGATGCTTCAAACGTTGGAGAAGACCTATTCAGATCATATCTCGTATCAACTAATGACCCTCCAAAATGGATGCAAGTTTTCACTTCTGGAGGGACATGGAACCAACACAAGTACCAAGACACTGTTGTGGAGTTGTTAAGCCTGTCATTGCTTCAAAGCATAGATATTGGAGCTTCGGAGTCACGTTTCTCGCTGCATCCTCTCGTCACAGATTGGTTGAAGATACGGTTAGACCTTGAATCTCGTCAGGAATATACCGTAGAGGCCATGGTATTTCTGGGAAACCACATCGATGTGCAGGATATAGATTTGCTTCCCTCACGAACAAAGATGGATATGATATCACATGCTGATATCTGTCTTCGGAATGATAAGGAGTATTTTCTGGAATTGGATGAATCAAACCTCATATCTCTAAGAGAACCCGTTTTCAATTTTGGTTTACTCTATCATGATCGTCGTCAGTATCAAGTTGCTGAAGCCATGTACCAGCGGGCCTTAGCAGGATATGAGAAGACACTGGGCCCGGAGCACACGTCAATACTTACTACGGTCAACACCATGGGTTGCCTCTATGCCGACCAGGACAAGCTCGCAGAGGCTGAGGCTATGCTCCATCGAGCTTTAGTAGGGAGGGAGAAGGTACTGGGCCCGGAACACATGTTCACGCTTGCCACTATTAAAAACTTAGGCGGTGTCTATTCCAAGCAGGGCAAACTCGTGGAGGGTGAGGCCAAGCACCAGCAAGTTCTAACAAGGAGTGAGAAGACGTTGGGCCCGGAGCACGAGCTGACATTGGATACGGTATACGGCCTGGGCAACATCTACCTCTGTCAGGGCAAGCTTGCAGAGGCTGAAACTATGTACCAGCGGGTTTTGACAGGGGGAGAGAAGGCACTGGACCCTAACCACAGATTGATACTATACGCGGCTCACAACTTGGCCGACATCTGCTCTAAAAAGGGCATGCTTGCAGAGGCTGAGACCCTGTACCAGCGATCCTTGGTGGGGAAGGAGGACGTGCTGGGCTTGGAGGATTCATCAACGCTAGCTACGGTCAGGAACTTGGGGGACGTCTATGCCGACCAGAGTAGGTTGGCAGAGGCTGAGGCCATGTACCAGCGAGCTTTAGCAGGATATGAGAATATACTGGGCCCGGAGCACACATCGACGCTTGACACGGTCACCGACTTGGGCCGCCTCTATGCTAAGCAGGGCAAGCTCGCAGAGGCTGAGGCCCTGTTCCAGCGGGTTCTTGTAGGGAAAGAGAAGGTGCTAGGCCCAGCACATATATCAACACTGGCCGCGACCCGGAATTTGGGCACCACCTATGCCTACCAGGGTAGGTTGGCAGAGGCTGAGGCCACGTACAAGCGAGTTTTGGTTGAAGAGGAGCAGGCACTGGGCCCAGAGGACGCATCGACACTTGCCACAGTCTGTAACTTAGGTCGCCTCTATGCTGAGCAGGGCAAGCTCGTAGATGCTGAGGCCATGTTCCAGCGAGCTCTGGTAGGGGGAGAGAAGGTGCTGGGCTCAGTGCATATATCAACGCTGGATGCTACCCGGAACCTGGGCACCGTCTATGCCGAACAGGGTAGGTTGGCGGAGGCTGAGGCCATGTACGAGAGAGCTTTGGTGGGGGAGGAGAAGGCACTGGGCCCGGAGCACACATCGACACTTAGCACAATCAACAGTTTAGGTCGACTCTACGCAGAGCAGGGCAAGCTCGCAGAGGCTGAGGCCCTGTACCGGCGGTACCAAGCGTGACGAGAATCATGAGCAAGTGCCAATACCGCCAACACAAACTGCCCACCCTCTAGTTCTGGATGGTTATGGAATGTAGTGTCGTGCTTACTCCGGGTGTATTTCGTTTAAGGATCTTTCCAACCTCCTCCTCTCAGCAATACCTATACTAGTTCTCGACCTATCTAACTGATTCTTGATTAGCTATGTTGAGGGAGTGCCTTGCGGAGAATTCAAAACCCTGAGTTTGAGTCATGTGTTGGAGGAATTGGCCTTTGGGAGGTTCTGGGGATCTTTGTGTGGTAACTGGGTAACCTTGATTCTGAACCAATATACAAAATCTGTGCAGAGGAGGTAGAGTTGTGGACATATGGCTGAGTTTCAGAGTTGGCCTTTTGGGCAGGTTATCCCCAGCTTGGTTTGAGTACCAGCAGGTAATTTCTGGTAATTTCTATGCCCGCTGGGCTGAGGAGCACGTAGTTAGCTGGTGTTCTCGTCATTCTCTTATACAGAGACTTAAAGACCGAGTTTGAGAGATTTTTAGCTAGTACTTTTTAAGGCGCTTATCGGGCGCGGGATGGGTCAACCGCCGACAGGCCAGACGGGGGGTATGGTGTGGGATGTGTCAGTTGGGTTTTTTTTCGATGGTTGTTGTCGATAGGGGTGGGGGTGGGGGGACGGGGGGATTGTTCTGTGAGTTTGAGTTTAGGGTGTGCGTTGCCGCTGGGTTGGCGCATGCCGCAACACAACTAGCGGCACGCTTCAGGGGCGCGCCTGGGCCGTGGTGGGCGGCTAAAAGGGGTGTTACACATCACTATTACGCGCGGAGAAAGTTACCCCTGAGACCGCGGTCTCCGGCGGCACTCTCTCATTTGGCTGTGAACCCTATACTACCACCCCTAATAGCCATAACTTCCCTACATTTTTTTTTTTTTTTTCATTTTTTTCGGTTGGGATTTCGGCGTCATGGTTCAGCTGCGCGAAGGTATAGGCGGTTATTGATTCTCTAACGATAATTGGGATAAGTATGCTTCCTGCTGCCAGCAATGCTCTAGATACGTTCGTTTCTATTTCCGGCGGCCCGCTAAGATGCTGGGCTAAGTGGTGGTGATGTAGCCGTTGAGTGCTTAAACCCCCTCTTGGCTATGTATCTGTTGGAATTCTGGCGGTGCTATTGTGGCCGAGAGGGGTTTTACCCCTATCTCTTGGCACCCTGGCCTGACCGTCAGTCTCGTAACCCGATTCTATTCTATTGACCCTGCCCCGGGATTTCTAGCTCTATCAATATCTGTTGGCGCTGCTACAAGGAATCATATCTTTGCCCCGCTGCCCGCCGTGTCTCTTGGACTGCCGTGGTACCCCTATTCGTCGGGAGGGGGGCTGCTAGATTGTGGAAGCTGATACTACGTAAATTTCTCCAGCGTGAGTTCTGGGCACATAACTCTAGAAAAGGAAGAAAGAAAAATCAAGAGAAGGATAACACATTAAAAATAGAGGGTTCTGTTAAGGTTTTTTCTTCAATTGTTACTTTTTTTCTTGCCTTCCCCGTAGTTGTCTTTGCAGGTTGTCTCTTTGATACGCCTTTTGGTTTCGCAAAGCGACTGGCTGTTGGGTTGCCTGCGGACTTCCGCTCCGGGTTTGATCGTGTTGCGCGTTTCATGTGGTGACTTATTGTGGGCGGTGGCGTGTTCTGAGGAGGAGGGTTCAGTGACCTAATAGGGGATGTGTTGGATGGACCGCTAGCTGCGCTGGGTGTAGGTGGCTCTATCCGTTTGCTCCTATGCGAAGCTGTGCCGTCGGGCAGAGAGGAAGGCAGCGGTTCTGCTGTATCCGCACTAAGGGATAGTGCCCATCTCTCTGGGGGGTGGTTTAGTCCTTAGCCTCAACGCCCGTCCTGCCGTGGGATGAAGAGACGATTTACTTGCTTCAGGGTGAGGTGAATTCGAAACGAAGGGTGGGCGTTCGGCGTCGCCACTCTCTGCCCCGGTCGAGTGAATGTCCGTGGACGGTCCTTGCTGAGGCGAATTCATGACGCTGGGCGCCCGGCTATGATTCGATTCAAAGGGGAAAGATTCTCTCGCGAAAAATGGCGTTTGGTAATATCTGTGACAAGATTGCCGTAAATGTCTCTGAGAGGAGCCCCCGCATGCATAAGGTCCTTACTTTATGACCACCGCTCCCGAGCGGGCTCACTGGAGCGGGGGTAGAAGTGCCAGCGGCCTCCTCGCTGAGAGGCTCGTCATGCTCCCACGACATTCCAGGCAGAATGGACCATCTCCCGTCCCAAATCCCTCGCTTGGCCCAGGTGTTTTTGACATTCTCGTACGCCCTCGAATTGATGTCGGCAGCATTGGCACCTCCCCCATTCGCAGATTCTCCTTGGATTAGTTCGCGCTCTTTCAATATCTGATAGACGAACTGGTGATATGGACGAGAGGCCTCGCAGATCGAATCATGGTTCCCAAAGGACCTAATGCGCATGGTGGTGGTGAAAGGTTAAGTTAAACACCTGTCGCCCACGCTCAAGATCGCTCTCCAAGCCCATTAGAGCCCTCTAGGCTCTAGCCGACCTGTACTCCCAATTGAAATTAGTGAAATTAGTAAAATCCGTGGGTAGCTGTCGTCCTAACAGGGGAGGGTAGAATGGGAAGATGTATTGGACATACAGAGGAGCGTTGAAAGTGGAGATACGAAGGGTGATTGAAGTACCTGACGGCGGTTGGTTTTGTTCTAGGACAGCGCCTGGACGACCAACACCCTTCGTTACGACCAATTCCAATAGCCTTCGTTCCAACTAGTTCCAACACCCTTCGTTCCAACTAGTGGGGAGCGTGGGCAGCGCCATTATGCTGAAACTGCAACAGCACGCCGCAGCTCCGCTACTCATAAGAGATGGCGACTTCGCCGCTTTTTGGCTCCCATCTGTTCTTGTCCTTCATAGCAGCATCTCCCCATTCCATCGCCATAGCATGTCTAATCCTCCTAATCCCTTTGCCTTATTCTCCCTCTGTCCTAGAAACGAACAAGCCGAACAGGTTGTCTCCCACCCGGCAAACGAACACCTCCGCGTCTCGACATTGACCGGTGGTAAGGCTATCGACATCGGCTTCCATATCTGCGGAGGGTCCCCCAAAACTCTCGCAACACTGGGGCGAGGTGTTGGTGTCGACATCTTCGTAGGATTCGACAACATCTCACGACTACAATGCTCTTTCGAAAGAAATCCAGACACCGGCGTCGTTATGCTCTACGACAGGTCGCACGGTTATACGACTCAATGTTTTGGTGAGAAAGCCATGCCGTTCGAGTGTGGGCGCAGCCGTAAAGTCCTCGTTCAGCCAGGCCTCAACACTCTACTTGGCATGGGTGGTGCGCGGTGTGACCATGTCCAGTTTGAATTAGTGTGGTATCGAGATCTTGAACAAACGGCAGAAACCATCAAGAACGCCGAGGCCATCTACCGTCAAGTTGAGAAACCACGTCTTGCCCAAACCATATCTATAGATATCGCAGAAACCGAATTGCCAACCCGGCGGGAAACTAGAATTCACACTCAGGATAATCCGCAGCCAAAGATAAGATACGTGATGAGAGAAAGGCTCGGATCTGGACAGTTTGGAGTAGTACACAAAGCCATAGATGTGGACTCGGGGAAATTCATGGCCGTGAAAATACTGGGGCCACCTGTGGAGGCATCGGAGCGGGAGCAGTGTAAGGAACCAGCATATTTCTTTTCAAGGCGAGAAGCCGGAGCCCTTGCGCTGATAAGCCACGTGAGAACGTCCCCTTTAGCCATTTTACGCACCTGAAACTGATGCAGATGCCAGCCACACGTCGTTGACTATATTGGAGTGCAGGGCTGGTGCGGGCCGCAGTTAGAGATATTTATGGGCTTGAAAGAAGGGAGTTTAGAATCACTAATCGATAGCGGAGCTGATACGTCTGCCTTTGCTAATTCTGTCTTCTCGCAAATGCTACAGGCTCTCCACCACATTGCATCGCTAGATATCATTCATCGAGATGTCAAGCCAGAGAATATCCTCTATATAACAGGGGCAGGGGGTCGATATCAGTTCCAGCTGGGAGATTTTGGACTCTGCAGCCGTACTACTGATGCCGCAATACTTGCCGGTAGCCGCCTTTACATGGCCCCCGAGGTGTTTCGAAACGGGGGCCAGACACCCAAGGTAGATGTTTGGTCACTTTTTGTCACGATGTTGTGGGTACTAAATGCAGGGGGGTTTCGTGAGATATCGTATACGCTTGAATCTGATGAGGAGATCCAGCGGGCGGTTATATCCGTAGCATCAGATGCGAGTGTGGTTTCAGAGATTCGTGAAATGGCAATCGTCAACCCGGAAGAGCGTGCTTCTGCCGCGCAGATGCTCGTCAAGCGCTACAACGGAGATGGACTCCGCGTTCCACAGGGTCAGGTCCCTCCTCTCACTAACGGAACTCCTCCCGAAACCCCCACTGCCCCCCCAGGCCCAACAACTCGAGCCAGAGCAAGAAGACTGAAGAGGGATCCGATTATAGTTGCAACCGAGGAGAAGTACCTCACCTTGAAAGCTCGTGATCCCCAACTTTCACGCCGATACAGGGGACCGACTGATACCACAATCTAAGGGTTAGAACCGTAGGTAACAGAGCGAACTCGGGTTTGATTATCAGTATATGTAATGTCAAGTTTCTGCTCTCCGAGCTTATTCCGGGCTATCTAATTAGTCGACGAACAAGGGGCCAAGGTGGCCAGAAAACCCAGGAATTCAAATGTCAAGACCGACTTGCATATCCATAGTTACTCAGCGCGCGTATTTCACAAGGGGCGTTTCTCAGCGGGAGGTTTTGTGCAATGTATTTCCTATCTATATAGAAAATGCTAGAAGTAGAGACTTTAGGCGCCAGGAAGAGAAATTGAATTGAGTGCTCTACCTCAGTAATTTGGGGTGTTTACTACGGAATAAAATTGGTAACCCGTCGGGTCACCCTATAGGGGAAAAGCAGCTACAGCTACACTGCAACGCAGGTTAGCTATCCCCAGTTAACAACCCGGCTACATGAACGCTACGGAGAGGGGCCATGCTGTTGCTGGTTGGGAGCAGTAGTTACTGTGAACGCCTGAGATCTGGTGGGGGGGGGCACTATCACAGACATGGCTGAAGGGAGGTGAATCGATGGCAACGCCCCATACTGATAGTTGCAGATAGTTAGTGCCAAGCCATTCGGAGACCAGGCAGTTCATTCACCCACTACAGAGGCTTGCACCGAAAGTAGTCGGATTCTTAATTAAAAATAGCTAGGTGACACCTGTCTAACGCCCTGCCTAACGCTCCGCCCGCACATCGCCTGTTCTTAACTGAATATTAGTGGCGCAGGGCCTAGGCGAAGCCCATAGTGTAGAGGAGAATCCTGCGCTTGTAGCTACAGTAAGTTAAAATTTAAAAACCATTTTAAAGCAACGAACCCAGCCCGCCCTTAGTAGCACTGACAACTAGGAAATGGTTTCCCGGCCCAGTAGCTATATAGAAAGCCTTTCTGATCTCAACACCCGAGAGCCGTAGTATTCCAGGGCCCGCCGGCCTAACAATAGCTTGTTCAAGGATCCAGGCAGACCATGGTGAGTTGTCGTCCCTTACTAACTGAATCTCCACCAAAATACTTGGACACACATCCACAGCCCCACTCGCAGTAGTGATAGCAACCGGCCCAATCCAAGCGGCATAACCTTGGGAGTTCCCAAGGCATGCCATATCCGTATCAAAGAGGGTTAATATGTTGGATCCGGTGTCGTGCATGGCTATTATGCCATGAGTCGTCCCGTCACCTCCTAGTTGGGGTATGAGCCTGACCAACATACGAAGCTGGAAAAGAAATAAAATAAGAAATTAAAAGGTGAATTTAAAAAAAAATTAGAAACTAGAGCCTACCTCATGATTGTGCGGTCCAAAAACCCCATGACCATATGAATGCTTTTGGGAGTACTGATGACACATTCCCTAATTATTTATCAGACCGGAATCTTTTAACAAAGAGGATAAAAATATACTTCTACCCAGGTCCAAATTATCTCTTTATGTGGATCCTGCCGCCTGATCCTACCATACGCTTCCTCCTGGGATACAACCTCCCCGCCCACGATATATACCCGCTCCATCCCATCTATCTTGCCATCCTCATAGAGCTTAATAACAGCTCTAATGTTGGTGTGCTGTTGTTCTGGCTGGTACCATGGGTCACCCGGGTCGAGGTAGCTGCGGAGCTGTTGGATGCGCTTCTGCACATCAAATTCTAGAGGGATGGGAATTCCGGGTGAAAAGGAGATTGGGGTTGTGTTTGTGTTTGTGTTTGTGTCTGCCATTGTACTGGTTTGCTGTGGGAAGAAGGGAGTTCGAGTTTGCTATGTGAGGGCGGGTTTGCTGTGGAGGTGGAGGTGGAGGTGGAGTGGCGGGGTTGGGAGGGAGGATGACCTCAGATTCTCAGACCTTTTAACTAGGACGCTTTGCTTACTTAAGCCAACGCCGCCGGAATGTCCAGCCAGGCAGCTCACCTACACGTACAATATTGTACAGCTACCTCCCTGAAGTCTCCGGACACCTCACGCTCGCCAAAGAAGCAAAATGTCCAGAGACTTATGAGAGGTGGCTGTACATACCACCTCTCATCCTAGGAATCACGCATTCTACCCACCGCCGGCTTTGTGAGCGATGTGTGCAGCCCACACTACTACTTTTGGTGCGCACCGCTGTAGACTACTCCATACAGGCTAACACCAATGGCAGCCCAGCTACAGGAATTTTGCAGCCAGCTGTAGATCATCCAGGCGGACGGCCATAATGACCGAGGCGGGCAAAACACCAGCGGCTGAGGGCGGCATCTCAGACATCCCAACATCGCTCATCGACGTAGTGGAGAAGATTGGCGACGGACAATACGAAATAACTCTCCCACTTACTCATCTGAAGCCACTACAGCGAACCGCCCTCGGGCTGGGTAAATCCCAGATGCTGCTCGCCCGCCTCGTCTTGGGCGACGGCCAAACGCCCCCCGGATTTTGCTTGCACCTCCACCCTGAACCAAACAGCCCCACGGTTTTCAGCTCTAGAAAAGCGTTAGACGTAAATGGAGGCGCGGACGGGCATTCGTATTGGCCGGTTAATCACGCTGGCGCGGCGCCAGATGTCCATTTCTGTCGTGGGTGGGCGAATCGGACCACATACCAACTGGGACGGGCTCTGTGGCGGTATTTAAGGGAGGGGGGTCGTTCGCTCGAGGCGGTTCACGGGATGCTTGCGTCTGCGATTGACAATATGGCTTCTTGCTGTATTGTGTGCGGGAGTCCTGTAGGGGCCCGTCTGTTGCGCTCGACGACTTGCACGGAGGCGTGTGGCTCTGTGCTGGGGAGGTCGGATCTTGAGATCCGCATGGCTGATCTGAGGCAGGACCCCGCTGTGGTGGACCTGCTCCTTTCGATCGCATATGCAGCAGCGGCTTCTGGTAGTTTCGGGAGAGGCTCTGAGAGCCAGCTCGATTTGTTGCCTGGATGTCCTATCAACAACGCAAGACGTCTCATCCAGACATTGGACAACCTCCCAGTCATCGCCACATTCCAAAGTACCAGTGATCTGTCCACGTCCATCCGGAAGTTAGGCGGCTCCACCGAAGCCTTTCTCTCATGGGCCTGCACAAACTACCGTGGCTTCCTAGTATCCGCAACCGGCATGCTGGAGATCCCCAGCATGCCTGGAACGCATCAATTCGTGCTTGCTAACGCCGCCCCCGAGCGTGAAAAGGACTTTTCCTCCCAAACAGAGGATCAAAAGTCTAGTCGCGTAGTCTTTCATGGCACCTCACTCGACCGCCTCTACCCAATCATCCACCAAGGCCTCGCCGTCTGCAGCGAAGGCCCGTTCCAACGCCACGGCGCCGCCCTCGGCCGCGGCATCTACACCACCGAAGAGCCCGCGGCCGCCTGGAGCTACGCACCCGCGTGCTCAGGGCGGCCCACAAGCATTTTTCACGACGTCCGGGTGCTCTTGGGGTGCGAGCTCACTGGGGCTACCAACACCCTCACCCCAGCAGGGGGAACACATCTCACCCTGGACGCCAACAAGCTCATGGTCCGCTACATCTTCCTATGCCCAGCGAATTCCCCACCCCCAGCTGCTACGCATATGGTGCCTGCGATGCTAGACGCATTCTCAATATTAAGAAAGGGCTCCTAGGTTACTCTCTTTGGCTAAGCTAACTACTCGAGAGCTGGTATATGTAAGTATTTGCCTGATTGTACAAATAGCTAACATAGCACTGCACCACCATGCAGTACTTTCAGTCTTGCTCCCTGTTTTCAATTGAATGCACAAAAGGGTGGCGTAGAGCCATGCAACGAGTCGGAGAGTATGCAACTGGAGCTTGTTCCATACGTAGAAACAGCGACTTCGACCGTAACCAAGCCTCCCCGCCCCACAGTTGCTATCTAGTGAAATCATCCATCTCCCGCTTCCAAAGCCTTTTCCTATCCAATTAAATATAGCAAGGCCCACGGGCAATCCCCACCTCCCCAATTAAGTACCCACAACCGTCCCCAAGTATACCTCTAGCAAGCAGACGTCCGAGCTAGGGTTGAGACGCGCCCCCACCATCGCCATCACCCATCTTCCTTAATCCACGCCAGAAAAGCAACGCAACTGCACAACTTGTATAAAGAGAGCTGAAGACTTAGTCTATACGCGCAAGTGCCAGAGACATTACGGCGTATTAGTATCTCAACCCTTTTCTTCATCCAAGCTTATAGAAGACGATACATACGTCGACCCTTTCAATGGCAAGAGGAAAGCGTCTAAGCAGGTGGGTTAGCTTCTCAAGAAAGATGAGTTAGTCTCGTCAAATAAGCCCAGGTATGTATGCCTCGATTGATTTGTGCCTGAGGTTCAGCTAGAGCGACCCAAAAGTGTTCCGGACAAACGTTATCTAGATAGTACTGTAATTCCGGACGATGATGACGCACCTCAGGCCAAGTAACGCGCTGGATCCACAACAGCAGGAAACGCACACACACAATATGGAAGGGGCCGCCATGCGTGGATGAGATGGAAAGGAGATCCGCCGCGGGCCTTGGCTATGATTCCGGGTAGTAAGTGATTATGCATACTTTCTATTGTTCTAGAGGGAGGGAGAGAAAAGAGAGAGTTGCACCGACCGAGTCCCTTCACCGTATATACTTTTTACATATACGCTTCTCCACAGAGTCTCGCACCAAAAAAAAAAAATAATCGAACGTCTTAACTGGAAATAGTTAAGCCTACATGTAGATAACATCCTGCCCAACACTCTGCCGAGCCCAACACCAAAACGCCCCAGTCTTAACTGAATTCTAGCAGGACAGGGCCTACGCTCAGCCCCTCTATAGTTGTAGCCCACCCCCACGCCAAGTCAGCCCGCCCACCAACAATAATCCCAACACCATCGCAAATAAAAAAAAAATAGAATAGATGGAGTGAAAAAAATATAAAAATAAAAAATAAAAAAAAACTATAGTTAGTTTAATGGTAAGGCACTTTTTTTTATTTATTTTTATTTTATTTTCTTTTATTTTTTTGGATTTGGGAGATGGATGGATGGATGGAGATGATGGCGATGGAAATGGATACGCATATGTGTTGTGTATAGACTAGACTTAATTCTATTAACCGACTTCCGACTTGGTTTTTGGAGGAGACGACGGCATTAAAAGAGTATAAAGGTTACTGAGTTTTTTTTCAATTTTTTTTTTCATTTTAAAAATATTTTACGATTTTGGGTTTGATAATCTAGTTATACATGACATACATGGTGTGTGGTGTCACATGTAAATTGAAAGGAATAAAATAAAATAGGTTTTTATATAGGGTATAATTGTTATTGTATTGAGTGGGTAGGTTATGGTGAAGGTGGGGGCTAGGGTCAAGTAGGTACAGGATTGACCACATGGTTGGTGTACGCACCGGTTGTCGGTGGGCTATCGACAGTCTCTGCAAGCAGACGCTCCGCTCTCTTGCATGAATCAATGACTATTCCTGTATAGTCGCTCAGCGAGACGCTATGAATATTTGCCAGGTGGAGCAGGATGTCGCCGGATCGCACGAACCTGCGGGCAGCTTGGCATGTGCCTACGTCATGGTCGGTTTCGAGGTGTTTGACGCGGGCGGCCCAGTCGTCGAGGCTGGGGTATAGTTGGGCTAGGTCGGTGAATAGGACGCTGCAGAGGGGACAGACGGTGTCCTTTGCGGGTTGGTCGATGGGGAAGAAGTAGGCCGCTAGTGGCCCGGATTGAATATCACCCATTGTGGGGCAGAGCCAGATCTCGCGGCTTGAGTGCCAAATTTGCTTATGGCGTTGGGCATCCGCATCGTCTCTGCAGAAGACGCCGCAGAGCCCACATTGGTGGTCCTCTTCGACCACCTGCGCTCTGGAAAACACAATACGTTAGTTGTGACTCGGGTGTAGAGGGTAATGGGAAACGGAGCGGTTAGGTACCTTTTGGTCCGGTCGGATTGTTCGCGCTGTAGAGTCGATAGAGTTCCCGAATCCCAGCCCAGAGGAAGAGACCCGGAGATACGATCCAGAACGAACCTGTCTATTGGGGAGGGCGGCGTGAGCGGATCCCAAGAGGACATTGTTTCTCCCCTTTGAAAGTGGCCGCCAATATGCTCAGTCCGGTCCGACCACCTTGTCAGCACCTCATCGCAAAAGCCGCAATTCCAATACCAAGAACTATCTTCAGGGGCCCACCACCAGTCCTCCATAATGCGAGACAATGTTGGTTGGTTGTGGGCTGTGCGGAGGTGATTTTGGAAATCGCTTTTGTTTGTGTATGTCCGGTGCCTTGTTTCCCGGCTGTAGCAGGGCTGGTGGTTGTGTATTGAGCAATGCTTAGTGTCGATATCAACGGCACCGCAAAACACGCAGGTATCGTGGCCGTCCGACTCCTCGATAGGTCCCCAGGGCATGCATATCCATTCCTCCTGTGGTATGTGTTGGGAATTCTCGTGTTGTTCCCACTCCTCCTGGTCACCGCATCGTTTAAGGCAGAAAGTGCACTGGAAAAGCTTTAGACTGTCATTGCTTCTGCCTTCGCCGACGGGCGCCTGCGAGCCAGAGCCGCCGGAAGTTGGGGGGGTGGTATCCTTTTCCGAGCGACTACGCAGAGAGGGAGTGCTCGGCACCGACTCTGCAAACACTAGCGGGATTGTGAGCTCGTTGCTCTGCGGAGGGTTTGTATGAGGGTGCTGGCGCCAAGGCGAGCCCGGCGGTGTGCTAGCAGGAGATGCGGTTTGAGCCTCCGTTTCCATCAGAGCAGGATAGCCCTCGCCCCCCAATACTCCTGGCGAAAATGTCCTAAGAAGCCCTTCCCTCTCTTCGCTATTCACAGCATCCTCCTCGTATGCTGCTTTCTTTTTGGAGGGTCTAGGCTTCGCGCGGTGGGGCTTCAGGAATCGCTTTTCTACCCGGGATTTCTTCCCTTCCCCCTCCAAGTTATAGTACGTGTTTTCTCTCCTAGCATCCAGCCAGGATAGAGGTTCAAGCCCTAGCTCAAGGGGGCCCTCGAGTGACTGATCTTGCACTTCGGAGCCATAGCAACATTGTAGAAACCTTTGTTGACAGACCCAGCAAGAAGGCCTCGCTCGATCACACCTAAGTCCCAGTAGGCGGCAGTGTTGGCATCTATCATAGATTCGTCAGCACTTGCTCCAAGTTGTCCCAAGTCCGGGCGCTAGGCCAACCTACGCTGAGTCCTCCCAAGCTGACTGGAGTTCCCTTAGAGCGGACAGCTCCTTCTTAATCAAGTCCCCGATATGTGGCGGCTTACTCGGTTCGGGGTCAGCGTCGCCTTCTAACGTGGCGATGGGGTCATGGCTAACGCTGGAGTGATGTAAATCGACTAACAGCGGACGCGGCAGAGGGCTGGGCTCGCTATTCCGTTCGCAGGTCGAGGGACTAAGTCCGACGCATCGGGTATCCGCATCGCGATTTTCATCATCTGGCGTCGTGTGTCCGGGATCGTGTTGTGGGATTTTGGCCTCATTTGTGTGCCCACTCGAGCCAATAAATTCATCACAATCTCCCTGTGCAACAGCGGTAACGAAGTCTGCCCCGCCGTGGGGATCTCTCGTAGTTAGGTCGTCTGGTAGACTTGAGTCCCCCTGGGGCGTTGTTAGCCGCTATCTCATGGGACAGCACTCAAGGCGACCGTCTTACGTATTGGTCGGCCACATTGAGCCCCCCCAACGGGTGTGGGGACTGGACTGGGGAAGCCTCTTCACATCTTGGGTGGGTCGATTCGGTAGATTGTGCTTGGTCGTCAATCGGGGCAGGTAGATCTCGTTGCGAGCCGCTATGCTCATCGCGACCCGCTGTTGACGGCTGTGTGGCCTTACAGCAAGGGTTTTGGCATTCAGTCGCAGAGTCGCCGATGGCGCATGTTTGTGGGGCATCTCCTCGGGTCAGGGCGATGAGGTAAAACTCTCGGAGGCTACGCTGCTCCATGGCCTATGGTTAACGGTCACGCACCTGCCAAAGCCCGTGAAGAGGGATATCCAGGTAGTGATCGGGATGGGATGGTCCGCCATCACCAGGCAATAGCGAATTAGAGAGATGAGGCGGCTGTTGGGATGACTCAACGAACGAGCCTGCCGATGTCGAGAGCAGGTGGTGAGAGCTGTTCTGGGGAGTTGGGGAGTTGGGTATCCGGGGGTTTTTCTGGGCGTTGGTCGCCTTACCGATTGCCTACCGAGAATCGTGTTAAACCATGAGTGGCCGCTGTTCGACATCGTGGCATCCCAATCAACGGGGCTCACTGGCTTTCGTGGCGATGATTATGCGGTGCTTAGGCCGCTAGCTTAATAGCTCTGTTTCGTCTCATAATGAAATTCTGCGTACATATGCTAAGCTGTGCGGCACATAGCTCACTTCCCGTTGCCTGACTCCGCAACGCGTTTATGAATATCGACATGCTCTCTCCTGTCATTTCACTCGTTCTCTTAGTCAAGGTGTTTTACAAATTCCAGTCCCTCGAGGAAGAGATCCGCATGTATGGAGATACTCTTGAGGAGATCTCTACACTCCTTTCGGATGTCGTCTACACCCGCAAGAGGCTTTCGGCCACGGCCACCCTAGAAGTTAGAGAGAAGGCAGACCGCGAGATTAGGCGTACGGAGTTGGCCCTCGAGGAGGCTAGAAGAGCGGTGGGCTGGAGTGATAGGATGCGCAGTGAGGCTGGCGCGGTAGTGGAGCGGATGAAATGGGCCTTCAAATATACAGACACTGCCAAAGTGCACATGGAGTCCCTGAACCGGTGCCACAGCAGGCTGGTATCGATAGGCGACGAGCTGGCAAAGGCGAACGAGAGGCGGCCATGGCTGAAGAAGAGATATTTCCAGGACATTCAGGCGAATGCGATCACCTCCCTCGCAAGACAGGCGATAGGACATGCAACTGCCTATTCAGGGCCGGGAGAACACGTTCCCCAGCTAAGGTTTCTTGGGACGTGAGCCGTTAGGCAACCAGGTCGACTAGACTGACTTTGACTAATTTATTGCAAGCGCTGCTAATGAGAATATTCTAGATAGAGTATGCTCCGAGCGGCCCACTGGAGCTTGAAGCACCTCCGAGCGCGGGCGAAACACCCGCAACCGGCTCCCTAACTAGATGCTAATTGTTTGCCATTCCAGGACCTCTTCACCACTTCTCAGCAGTCGAGGGAACCATCCAAGCTCAACCCCGGGCTTTCCACCCCACTCCCCAAAGGCCCAAACAGAAGGGTTAGGGTAGGAGGCTATATGACTAGGCACCCTTGCGCCAAACTCGCATAGCTGGTAAAGGCTGTTCCAATGCTCCTGACCTCTGGCATGAGGATAGGCATAACGAGCGAGACGGTCGGATAGCTGGGATGCGATAGCGGATAATTTCGCGTCTCGGCTTCGGACTTAGTCAGTAGGCTCAGGAATAATTCCACGGATTGTGGTCCCGTACCCCTTCGACATGACTACCAAGTCTATAATTGTCCTTGCGATATGCTGGCGAATCGCCGCATGCTGTGTCCGAGGGTCGTCGAGCTCCGGGTTCGAGGATTGCGTGCCGCGGACACCATCGCGGGGGTAGAAGTGCTCAACGTGCTGGTCAATGAAGGTACTGAGCTTAGACACACTGTCAATGATAGTGGCATCTTCGGTGAACTGTTCCGGGATTGGTTGAAACCGAGGTTCCCCCCAGTGGGAAACACTAGTCTGGTCATAGGACTGTGGCCTATATTGGGTCCGTGGGCCGGGTTGGGAATATGGCCTCCGCGAAGTGGACGCGTGGTGGGTTTGTGGCCTACGTTGGGAAGGGAGGGGCCTCTCTCGACTTGACTCTAGGTTTCCATGCATTGAGGCGGGCCTGTATGGAGAGCTATGCGGTCGGGCCATCGATTGGCTATCGCCTTTAGTGTTTCGGTGAGGTCGATCCTTTCTTTGGTGTTGTTGTCCACTTTTTGACTGTGGCCGCGAACCAGTTTGTCTCGATGGACCAGCCAGCCTGTGCGGTTGGGCGGCGACTCCGCCGCTGGGTTGATTGAGAGTATGGAGCCTCACGGGAGGTGGTGGTGACGGGTCTTTTCCACCACACATGCCGCCCTCCCCCGTGATTGTCAAACTGCAGCGGTCATCATCGAGTATGGTGGATAGAAACACTCTGAATGAGGGCGTCTGCGTGCTTTCAAGTAATAGCTACACCGCCCATGCGCCATTTGAATTAAAAAGTTCCTTCTTCTCTAGCTTGAATAGTGAGGGAAACTGCATGTGCTACCATATGTTGGTTCATCACATTGCGACCCCACCACACCCTACGCATTTTTGCCGCCTTGGCTATAAGGCGGCGCATGAGGTAGCGTGTAACGGAATGTAGAGGGCTTTCCCCTTGAAAAGTGGTCTGGACCGAGCTTGAGCCCTATGGGGCGTGGGTGCTCTACTAGGCGCGAGATGCAACGCAGCATCATTGTTGTTTCGATGTTGCGTGGAATGATCCAAGACATCGCGGGGTCGTGAGGCTGCTCATGAAGGACGTCAACCTCAAGGCCGATAGGATGCCGGTATCGGACCTTGTGTACGTTTTGTACAAGTATGTACCGCGGGGGGCAGCAGAGCGCCAAAGGCTTTGTATGCAGCTCCCCATCGGAGAAAAGTGTTGTAACGCGATGATCTGGAGTTGAAATAGCGGTGAGCCTAGGAGAGAAGCCAGTAAAACCTCGAGACTCCTGCAAAACAGCACTGATTACCGTCGATGTGTTCTCTCAACGCTCTCAGCCGTCCTCTGTGTATGTTGTACATGCAGAAATCCTTTTGTTGGGGGCACCGGCTGCGTCGAAGCCAAGCCACACATTTTTGGCCCGTACCGATCACATTTGTCGCTCCGGTGCGATCGTCGATTTCTGATCCTCACCACGGCCACTAGAGGGTATCTGTCTCACGCAGCCAGCTGGTGCAACTGGCGGAGGTAGAGCAGATATGGCCTTACCACCCGACCAGGTTGTCGTCGGCGTGGATCTTGGTATGACCTACACGGGTAGGCTCCTCCTACATCTCCTTTGTATAGTCCCTACATTCTACGCTAGACCTAGCCACAAGAGCCTAGCTAATGCATATCCCTATTTTCCGAAGGAGTCGCAATTTGCTCGCCAGACAGCATTGAGCACGATAGCCGCATCGTCCCGTCCGTCATTCAGCAGTGGCCTGGTTGCCGCCACCCCGTTGCAAGCAAGGTCCCTACTCTCGTCGCATACCGGGCAGGCGCCTTTTCCATCCATTCGTGGGGCTTTGAATGCCCTCCTATAGAGGAAGTCGGTCCTGGGATGAGTGTCAAGGGCTTGTTCAAATTCCTCTTGGATGAGAATCGCTTGGAGCAGATGAACCAGTTAAACCCCCCCCACCAGGAGGAAATTGCAAACGTGAAAGGATGGTTTACGGATTTCCTGACAGCCCTTCACCACTACATCGCTGCTTATTTAGAAGATATTTTGCACGTGGACTGGAACTCAACAAAGGTTGAATACATATTTAGTCTACCGACATTATGGAAGGATGATGATGCCTTGATCCATAGGTTTGACGAAATTGTGAAACTAGCCTTCAAGCCCGGCGAAAACCGTTCTGTGGCCATTGGAATGACCGAGGGGGAGGCATGTGCAATCTACACTGCAAAGAGAATTGATCACAAGTATGAGGTGAGTTCGTGACATGGGTATGCCAATAATAATATCGGGCTCATGTTGGGATGTGGGTTGTAGAAGGACGATTCCCTGATTGTGTGCGATGCCGGAGGGGGGACTACTGTGCGTCTTCCGTACGGATCACAATTGCGACATACTAACGTTCGCAGGACATCTGTGCCCTAAAAGTGGAGAACATAGATGGGAACACCGTTGAGCTAGTGAAGCTAGATGAGCCTCAAGGTTTGTAATAAAACAACGCATAGCGCTGCCGTTGGGTCATGCCACTAACTTATCCATCTATCGCAGTCGCTGAGGCCGGCTCCGTCCAGATTGATCAGGCATTCGAAGAGAAAGTCGGGGGGCAGCTAAGAGTCCTCGAACAGCAGCACGCGATCCCGAAATACGCCGCCCACTTCTTGGCGAAAGGCCGCGAGTTTCAAAATATAAAAACTTCTTTTGGGGAACCGAATCCGAATGTCCAGTCGACCTATTACTTTCGCGTGCCCGGCTTACCAGATAGTTCTGCTACTAGAATCCATCTTACCCGGTGGGTCGGTCCCTTGACACACTGATATATAGGTCTGTGACTAATAGGACGCAAGAGATGAACTTAAGGCTATGTTTGATGAGGAGCTAGGCAAGATTTTTGAATTCATTGACTTGGAACTAGAGAAACTGGAACACAATGGGCTGGGGTTGGAAGTAGTGAGTGCTTTGCCGTCACTACGCTACCCACTACTGCTATTTTTTGAGCTAAAGTAGAGTCTGATGGCCTCGGAACAGTCGCACCTCGTTCTCTCCGGCGGACTCGGTTCCTCCGCATATGTCCAGCGCGAAATCAAGACTCGATACGAACAGCAAGACATAACGGTACTGGCTGATACAGACCCGCAGGAACCGTATGTCCCCAACTTCGCTTTCCTCGCCATGCTGACGAAAGGATTTTAGCCCAGTCGCAGTTTGTAAAGGCCTTGTTCTCGACCGGATGCAGCGTATTTGCTATGGCACCTCTGTTCTGCGGACCCGCTGCTGCCGCGCCTCTTATGGCATACTACAGGACGAAAAATATAAAAAGGATAAGCACGAGAAACAGACACCGTTCAAATGCCCATTCAATGGCAAGTCTTACGTCCCAAATCGGATTTCTTGGATTATCTCCAAAGGCAAGACTATCAATGAGGATGCTCCCATCAAACATAAAATCAGACGGAGATTCGGCCTTGAAGACTCAAGTAAGGGTTGGGAAGACATAGTGGTTATATCCAAATTCCATCCAGACTGCCTTCCACAATACCTAGGCCAAGGCGACTCAAGGCAGGTATGCCGACTACCATCGAAATTAGGCCAAGGCCCACAAGCCTCAGGTCCTCCAGGAGTCACCACCAAGCGCAAAGCCCTAATTGGGAAGAAATATCTGCAAGTCGATTATGAACTACTAGTTTACGTTGAGCAGGAATCCTTAAGATTTGAAGTACGAGTTATCGGAGAAGAGCAGGGCGAATCCAAGACCGTTAGGGCAGAATGGATATTCGAAGACGGCCAGCTGGCACATGGTACTGGAGAGGGCCAGCTCCAAAACAGCTTGCCTATAGCCTAAGGGTTCTGCACTTGGTGTTTGGAGGTATGGGGACGAAGGAGTCTACGCTGGGGAATTGGCCGGTCCTAGGTTCATGCCGCCCCTCACGAGCACTAACTAATTGGTATCCCAAATCGCCACTGACCTCCGCCGCAAGACGACCGGGTGGGCTCTATAGGAGCAAAGCCCCATCCGGGCACAGAAAAGCCCTGCCCATACCTCGTATACGGAGCTCAATACCAAGCGCCCAAATCGAAACCACCAAGCACAGCGAAGCAACCCTATCAAGCCGTAATCCGACTACCTCGAACCGGCGGAGGTCAAAACAAAACTCAGACAGATTAAACCGTAGTACTAGCTCTCTCATCTTACACTAGTAGAGAAGAAAGTAGAAAAAGAATAAATTTTTAAAATTTTTTTAATTTCTTTTAATTTTCGTATTGGTTGAAACTACTCTGCATTTCGTTGGAAAGGCAACACACACACACACTCTCTCTCTCTTGCGAGAGTAGTAACACGGCAATCCCAAGATAAAAAACCGGAGCGTACATTATTTAATGAGTACAGTAAATATATACATACGATAACCCGGCCACCACAAAGGGGAATAAGGAGTCGCCGCCCCCCCCCTCACCCAAACCACGGACGGGAACCATAACCAACCAGAATAAAAATTAATAAAAAATAATGAGCGTGGTGAAAAATATTATTATTATTGTTTTCCATCGGTACATACACACACGGGAAATGTTGTTGTTGTTGTTATTGTTGGTAAATACAGGGGGATTCTGTGCATGTAATATGTATGTATTTTCCATCGCCGCGTATATATATATAATAAAATAAAGTATGGTTTTGTATATTGACTACCAGAAATGTTTTTTTTTTTTAATTTATATTTTATATAAGTGAAATAAATCTACTTGGTTGAGAATTTGAGTGATATTTGGGAAATAATAATGATTTTTTTTTTTTTTTTTTTGGGGGTGGGGGGGGGGGGGGGGGGTCATCTTTTATGTTTGTAAGGAGTTGGTGTGAGCGAGTAGTTGGCTGTTTTGTCGGTGCGCGTTCGTCTTAATATTGATAGAATCCTGGTGTGCCCCAGCGCTTCCGCTGCCTCCACCGCCGACCTGCCCTTCCTATCCACCACGTCTACCTTGGCCCCCGCGGCTACCAGTAGGCTCACAATGGCCTCGTCCCCCTGACACACGGCCCACATCAGAGGCGTCCTCCCAAACATGTTGTCTCTGGGCTCCAGCTCCGCGCCTCGCTCGACCAGCAGCCTCACCACGGTCTCGAAGCCCCTCCGCGCAGCACACAAAAGCCCCGTGTTGTTTCCGCTGTCGGCGGCGTTGAGGTCCGCGCCGTGGTCGGCGAGGAGCGCCGCGCAGGCCCGGTGGCCGTTGCTGGCGGCGAGGAAGAACGGCGTGTTGTTGAAGCGGTCTTGGGTTTCGAGGTTGCTGATTTGGGGGAGGAGCTGCGTGAGCATTTCGTAGCACCCGTGTGATGCGGCGTACGAGAAGGCGGTTTGGCCGTCTTGGTCTTTGATGCCCGTGTCGGCGCCTAGGCTGATCAGCATCCGTGCTGTTGAGGCGTGATTATGCCATACGGCCCACATTAGCGCTGTCCGGCCCCATTCGTGGATTGCGTTCACACTGGCGCCGTTTTCGATTAATAGCTTTATGGTCGACTCGTCACCCCTCCCCGCGGCCTCCCAGACTGCCTTGGAGCACGCTTGCGCACCCTTTTTGAGAAGGAGAGATGTGATCGGGTTGTGTCCCTGGCGTACAGCCCATGATAGGGGTGTTCGGCCGTCGGTGCCTTGAATGCCCAGTTCGGCACCCGCCTCAATTAGGGTCTTTGCGACGGGTTCGTGTCCGTATTGCGTGGCCCAAATAAGGGGAGTCTTATTCTCGGCATCCTTCGATTCTAGGTTGGCGCCTTTCTCAATGAGCAGCTTCACCATCGTGTCGTGTCCATATCCCGCGGCTAGCGATAGTGGTGACTGACCAAATCCCCGGTCTCTGGCCTCCAGGTCAGCCCCTTTCTCGACGAGGAGCTTCGCAACTGGCTCTAGGCCTTTCTGCGCAGCCCATCCGAGCGCCGTTCTGCTATGCTTTGTGTCCTTAGGATCGATATTTGCGCCCTCCGCAATTAGTAGCTCTGCGACCGGCTCATGCCCATACCGTACAGCGCAATGCAGCGCTGTGCGACCACGTCTTGTGTCCCTACGGTCTAACCCAGCACCCTTCTCGAGCAAGAGCTTCACCGTTGACAGATGTCCGTTCCTTACAGCCCACAGCAACGGCGTTCGGCCACCTTCATCTTCGGATTTAAGCTCTGCGCCGTAGTCGATCAAAATCCTCACGATCCGTTCGTAGCCATTTTCTGCCGCTAATGAAACTGCTGCGCGATGGAAGCCCATAAGCTTCGAATTCAACTCAGCTCCCCTCTCGACGAGCAGCTTCACGACTGCTTGATGCCCATATTGAGCAGCCCAGGACAATACCGATTGGCCATTCCTATCTCTGGAGTTCAGGTTAGCACCTTTCTCGAGGAGCAACCTTACGACAGACTCGTGTCCGCGCTGTGCTGCCCATGACAACGCTGTGAGGCCGCCGTAGTTTTCCGACTCTAGTTCGGCGCCTTTTTCGATCAGCAGCTTCGCTACTAGTTCGTGTCCCTCCCTCGCGGCCCATGATAGCGCCGTTCGATCGTATCGACTATCCTTTGGCTCGAGAGTGGCACCATTCTCTATTAGAAGCCTGACTGCAGGTTCGTTTCCATGCTCCGCGGCCCATGAGAGCGCCGTCCGGCCATCACCATCACATTTGTCCCTCGTCTCATTAATCCCTCGACTCAGGATAGCTCTGGTGACACTCATGATACCATAACTTGATGCGATATGCAAAAGGGTGGTTTGGCCTCTCGGGTGTCCGTGAGGTGTAAAGTCGGCATCACAATACATGTCAGCCCAGTGTTTTAGAAGGTGGTCAGATGGCCATTCGAGGTAGTCCAGTAGATCGCTTTGTGGCACTTTTTCTGCTTCGGATTTCTCTGCATGTGTGATCCAGGACGTCACAGCATATTGCAGGAAAGGGAATGTCTGTTCGAGATTCCGTCCGTGAGCCTCGTCATTCCAGTGTTGTATATCATCCGTAATGAAATACTTGATGCAAGACCTGGACAGCCGGTAGTGCCCACGGCCGATGGCGCTGCTACCTAAGAGGTCATCGAGACCCTGTATGTCGCCCTGAAGCAGATAGCTGTCCAATAATTGGTGAATTGAATGTGCTCCGAGATTGCCATCGTGCTCCTTCCCTAGTATGCTCATAAGCGATTGCAGGCCGCCGCGGGCGACGTGGTCATCGATAGGCTGGCGGATCAGCCGTTCGACAAGCCTATCGCCGTGCTTCTTGAGAGAGATGCTTTCGAGGCTTTGGAGGCCACCTTGGAAGAGGTAATCTTTGACCGACTGGTGAATGAATTGCGCTACTCGGCTTCCCCCCTGTTCTTTGACCTCAGCGAGTCCTCCGGACAGACGCTTCACTAGCTTCTCCATTTCCCCATTGTCCACTGCATAGGTAGCTGAATCCAGGTATCCTTGAAGTGATTTATAGCTACTATCAGTGTCGAAAAGGAGAGCAAAGCGTAACTCGTCCGTTGACAAGGGTCTTTCTGCTAGGCAGATCCATTGCATTAGTTGTGAAGCCCTAGCCAGGCCGTCATTGACGTCAGGACTGCAAGTGAGTATCTCATGATACAGAGGTCCCAGTCCCGTTGGGGCTGCCCGGAGCCATTCTTGGATCTCCCACAAATGGCACCCTTTCTCTTTCAGCTCGGTGGCTTTCTGGATAACGAGCGAAACCCACTGGAAAATGCCACAAGATTTCTTCACGATATCGTCCTGGAGGGATTCTGCATCGCTCATAGGGAATTTCCTTTGTAGCTCCTCTCTGGCGTAGATCTTGACATCGTCGAGGTTCTGCTCTTCTACACAGATCTCATGGTAATGCCCTGGGAGGGTTATAGAGCGGTGATGGGAGGAAACGCATAAGCTGAGAGCAGACCCGTCGGGAGACAACTTTGAGATTAAGCGTTGGAAGAAGCGCAATAGGTCTTGAGCAGCCTCTTCGCTACACTCGTCTAGTGCGTCAATGAAGATCCGAATCGGGTATTCCTTTGAGACGCGTGGTAAAGCAGACTCTAGGAAGTCCCGGAGTTCTCTTTCCTGCCAAATCCAATCTTTTCCAGGGTTTGCCCCCCTCCTCTCTGGATTTTCCCTTGAGAATGAATGGAATTCCGAGAGCAGAGGAGGGATTTCTGACAGGAGTTGGTGAAGGAGTGATCGGTACAAGCCAATAGGACTTTTCTGTATGGGAACACCGCGACCGTCGAAGAAGAACGAGGCCGTCGCACGGCCACCTGAAGAGTTCTCGAGGGCGTATTTTAGGAGCGTCGATTTCCCTGCCCCGGAGTTCCCTTTAATCCATAGTAAACCTTGGAGTTGGCCCAGCCAGGTCGAGAAGCTCTCGTTCTCAAGCAACCATCCACAGGTACCGTGGGCCGGAGGAGAGATATCGTTTCGGCGCAGATCAGCCTCTTTGAACGAAAGAGACCGGAGGCACTCTACAGATCAGTCAGCAAGGTGCTGAGCGAGGCGTACTCCCGACAGAGGGCATTCAGACCTTGTTGTTCTAGGGGCCACGCGAGATGGAGCACGGCGTTGCGGTGATACTTTTGACAGCGGTCGATGCGTTTCCGCACATCGCGAGGCATTATGGCAACTGGGGGTCTTGAAGAGCGGCCTCCCCCTCATCGCACATTTTGTTCGCAGTTGCGGGCGGAGTGGAATCAGCTCACCGCAGCTGCGCCGCATGCCGCCAAGCACTCCCTGTTGTCGGGCGTCGTCCGCGTGGACGTTCTGAAAACCAGCGATTTGTGTTGGAATTGGGGCGTTGTTGCTGGGGTCTTGCCCGAGCAGTCTCATCATTTCCTTCTACTTAAAGTCCTACCGTGGAGAGTGGGGGATATGTTTGCGTTCAGAAATTCGGGCGGACGCCGGCTTCTCGGAGAGTAGAAAGAAATCCGGTCAGATATGGGTATCCTCAAGCAACAAATGACAGGCCAAAGTGGGAGGATTTGCAGCCTCGAAACTGGAGCCAATGACCGCATAGCTCAAATCTGTGGTCTCAAGGAGAGCAGTGAAAGGTACCTTCAAATTCGGGAGAGGTTTATGGACGTTTTGAAGCCTGATATTTTGTAGCAGGACTCTATAATGCCAGGAGCTCGCCGGTAGTTATCGGGGGGAATAGGGTCGCTCACCATGGCGATGCCGTGACAGATGCAGGCTTATAGCGGTCTGGCCGCCGTACGGGCGAGTCCCTCCTACTTGCAATCTACGGTGTCACATCCACCCGGGTCCTTCTTTAAGTAAGTTGACACCTTCTCTCCCTGTGGGTACCCTTGATCTTATACGATATATATAGGTTGTGCTAGGGACGATGGCGGCATCTCTGTTCTAAACGCCCGCACAACACTAAAGGCCAACAGGAATGGAAAGGTGCCCCAAGAAATTGAGGACATGTGGAAGGAGTTTGTAGCCTTGTTGGAGAAACCCTCGGACACGCTAGAGGAAGACTTCTCGCTTTCCGGGCCAGTCTACGGTCGGTTTTGGGATACATATAATAGGCATCACTAAGACGATAGCTAGGAAACGATTATGTTGTGGTATGCCTTGCCGCCGCCATTTCGCAATGGTACAGTCGAGTCGCGGTGCGGGAATATGGTCGACTCTTTTCTTATAGCGCGATCATGCTTATAGTAAAAGCCTGGGATCGGGGTGGAGCCGCATATTCATATTCATATTCATACAACGCGGCGATTCTTATAACGTGAGATTCTTGAACCGCGACTTAACTGTATTAGTAGCATGTGGGTTGGAGGTTGCTGGGGGGGGCGGGTAAGAAGGAATTTGTCTTAGGGCGTAGGGCGCAATTGCAGAACTCAATAGAAATAAGTGTCATGACGATGTAGCCCTCCAGCTGGCGTGTGAGCAGCACGGAGGGTGGGTAGAATCCATGTGAAGTTCTCCACGCCCGTGGGGTGCGGAGCCCTAATTTTGTTTATATTGTGACTACATTCTGCATTGTAACAACTTTTTACACTTCTTCTGGCTGCCCGACCGACCCAATAGAATAGCTCCCGCATGGGGCGTTCCGGAACAATAGCGCAACCGATTTCTGTCGAGTAAAGGTATCACGTTAGGAAGAAGATGGTGAGACGACGATATGGGTGGGATCTTGATTGCCTGTAGTTTGAATGTTGGTGTAGATGTGTAACCGGCGGCAAAGTGAGGCCCCCAATAGTTAACGCGAATCACCACCTGTCGGAACTAACTCCCAGGAGCGCTCTAGTTGTCTGCCCGTGATTCTGGACATTGCGATGCTGGTGATGTGCAGGAGCCTGGGATAGTTGTGCTATCAACGCCCCGTCCACTTGCTTAAAGCGGCCTCTCCCGATCGCCAGACGCGGACAAAGACTTGTCGACACTTGCATCAATTGATTCTTTGGTCCTGGGGGCGCCCGAGCTGATTGCCTTCCGAGCACAGAGTATACGCTGTAGGGTGGCTGACGGCTGCAGTTTCCGCAGCAATATGTCCTCTGTGTCCCACCGTGGACTTTCTTGGTGTTAGCGCGCCAGGGTTTCGTTCCATGAGGAGTCTTGCGAGCAGCGACTCAGCAGTGGATTCGGTGCTAGCCTATGACACTTGGGGAACCGGCATGGAGCGGACCCATTAAAACTGATACTGCGGCTTGGTATGAGATCCGCTAAGAGGCCTAACTGGAACTGGTTAATAGCGTGCCTAACAGGCCCCTCCAAACTTACATGAACATGGAAACAAGGCCTCGACACCACTTAACCGTCCAGTCTTTTGCGGGGATGATCAGTGATGTAACTAGCGTACGGACACAGGCGCAAGTCAAGACTGGCGCTTGATTCTGGAAGAGTTTGCGGGTGATCAATCCATCGCTAAAACGACATATCTGGTTGAGTCATTGAACACAGGTCGACCGGTGTTTGGCGTTTGTCTCACAAGGCTAGTGCATCACGCTCGAATTCAGATCACCATCAGGACTGTCAGCTATGGGGCTTGTCACGGTAGTATACTGCTGGCTGATGGCAACACCTTACTTACAAAGTACCACTACATGTACACTACAGCGCTAACTGAGTTAAAACGTTCCATTGACTATATGCACGTCAGGTCGAAACAATACCTTCATCTTGACTAATAACAGAGCGCTTAGAAGCTAGGCCCGGGCTATGGGATCGAGTATAAATGGACCGTGATCGCGGTGAAAATTGCCTTGCGTAAAGAGGGAGATTGACTAACAATCTGCATCTGCTCTACAATAGTGGACTCTGTCTTTCCTCACTAGTGCTTTTTATTATACTTTTTCTATTTCGTTATGTCTAGGTATGGTGTTTCAGACGAATTCCGGGTAGACCTTGAGTTGGATATTCTAGGTGGTGAGCAAATAAATCGTTCGGCGGGGCGCGGATCTATGAGGGGGAGCGGGCGTGGAGGTAGCTTAGGGTTGTCACAAAGAGAGGGATGTTATCCCGACTCGGCGGGAATGAGGGTGGGTGGGGGCGTTGGTGGTTTTTATTACGAAAGGAATGAGCAGCCTTATGAGGGAATGGTAGAGGGTGACCCTCGGAGCAGGGTACCACTACCCCCCGATCAAGCTAGCTATTACCGTGGTCCCACGGCCGGTCGCTCTAGGGGGAATAGACGTGACTCTTCACGCTTATTTATGGGGCCTGGTCGTCGTCGTTCGGCAATCCGCCGTGATGATTCGACATGCGACGCCGATGATGAGGATTCTCCTGATGAGGATTCTGCTGATGAGGAATTCTGCTATGATGATAGGGTACCCTACGGTATTGAGGGCTGGCCTGCTTATCCTCCCGGCCAATCCAGTTCGGGGCATAGACCTCATGGCCCTAGCAGCCCGGGGAGTAATACCGTCTATGGCGGGCACTTCTGGACGGGCGGTGGCGGTGATCGTCGTCTACTCAACCCTACAAGGCGGTGTAGATTAACCCATGGCGATTATCATCCGGGGGACCAATACGGTGGTTTCAACGATAGCCGTCGTGAGCTTAATGTTTCCACGTTGGTTGGTCATCACCAGGACCGGTTCAACGATCCGAGAAGGATCCTTGGAGGTAACTATTGGCGCGGCTAACGTTGGGTCGGTCGGGCGATTGGGTGGAGGCGATGTATATAGTAGTCACAATGTAAGCAATAGGGCTTTGTGCTTATAGGCGCGAATGACTCCTTGATTGACTTGCTTCTCTACTTTATGTTGGCGCAGCTATGTTCTGGTTGGTCGCTTGGGTTGGATGGAGGCGATATAAAGAACAGTCACAATGTAATCTCAATATAAACAAGTTAGGGTACCAGACCGCAAGCAGAAAACTTCGATTGACTTGACTACTTAATTCTAGCTACCCTCCGTGCCTACTATATAGGCAACCCGAAGCCCGCGCCAATGTCCGAGGCCTATATCGAATAGGCCTGCCTAGGCACATATGCCTCGCACATGCTATAAGCATATGTAAGGAGTCACCTCAATTGGGCGACCCCCTATATGCGCCTGAATGCTTCTCCAAGCATTCTGCACCCTGAGGTGCTAGTATGCGCCCTGCGCATTCTATGCCATTGTCCATCACGATCCAAACTGCTTCTTCTTTATGCTTGAGCTATATGCTATGACCATGCTATAACACTTATGACGACGGTAAGGCATTGCTCAACACTTTATGCTAGCTACCCTCCGCACTACTTATATATTAGCCAGAGATCTATTGCATTGGCCTGTGGCCAATGCCCACAAGACTCTGCTCTTGCGCTCTGAGACTTAAGGGCAGGTATCCCATCTGATATGCCCTAGGGTACTCCTGCCCTTGAGCTCTATCCAATTTCCGAGCCATGCACTATGGCGCGCTGATGGCGGCTAGGTATATTCCAACAGTAATGCAGTTGAAATGGTGCCAAAAGCATGGATACGTAGTAGACAATTGTTGTAGTAAGCAAGGGTGAATACGCATGAGAAAATGACTGCACTTGATCTTGAGAATGATGACTGTTGGCGCAGTGGTATTCTGATTGGTCTTTAAGGTTCTTGTAGTGGGAATGATAGTTACAACATAGTCACAATATAAATAATGATTAGGGCTTGAAACCTATTTCGCCAGCAAAACTTGTATATTAACTTTACTAATGATCTAACTACGAGGCCCTGCCTCTAGTTATAGACATTCTGAAAACAATGGCAGTATTGTCTAGTAGGCATCCAGCCTTTGCAATCTTAATCCTGAGACTTATACTGGTCTCACTTATTGTCCTACATTGCATATGTGTGACAACACTTTCAATGTCACAAACGTAGAATTTAGGTGCTTGGAAAGCACGGTTTAGACTACTTTTATTTGATGATTCAAAGTTAAAAAAAAGAGGAGGTTTGGAAAGAGACTTCAAGTTTATATACATATAGAAAAATAGCTCTCGAGCTTCCAATTTGGGTGCCTCGAGCCGAATGACGTTACGGTGCCCAGATCCGCAGGATAATTACGAGCGGTTAGGCTCGCAGTGAAGTCAGGCCCAAGGTTGAGCTGGCAAGCTATGCTGCTCATAGTAGGAGCTTGCGGCAAGGCTCGTAGATGGGCCTATGTACTGTCGCATATGGTTGAGGCTTGCATAGAGGCTTGTAAGTTGGTATGAGATTCGTGAGCCTCACAATGAACTCATGAGGCTCGTAACTCATGAGGTTCATAACATTCAATACCGTATTTGTGGTGTTGCCATTATCACAGCAACACCATATCTGTAGCAATGCCTTCATGACGGCAAGGCATATTTCAACAATGACTGTATTGAGTGCCTCTTAGAGTTACAAAGAAGAACTATCAAAGTTGATATGATTGTGCGTCATATGAACCCCAACTGTGACAACAATAGAGTATATTGCGTAACGAGCGACTTAAATTAATTCTATTGACTGCTGGAGCCATTGGTTCCTTTTCTAGATGGCTGGAGTATATCGCCATCATGATGGCAATGTTGACTCATCTATAGGTAAACCTTCGAGGAGGTTCACTATACCATTTGTTGGTGCAGCTCTGTTTGAGTTGGTTGGGTGATCGGGTGGAGGTAATATAAACAATAGTCACAATATAGTCACAATATAAATAATGATTAGGCATATGCTTGTGGCCACGAGATACTATTCAATTGACTCAAACTACTTATTCTATCTATGAGGTATTGCCTCTACATATAGACGTCCTCCTCAGAATGCTGGTGCTGCCTCCTCTGGAGGCCACCACTGCTCAGGGGGTGGCAGAATATAATGAGGTTCGTATTACGAACCTTAATACTTGTGTTGCCCTGAGTATTAATTTCCACATATACCCAATACCACTAATATCACAACATCAGTAGGTAATCGCTGACAATGGCAAGGTACATTACAACACCACTAGAATTATAAGTAATCCATTCTAATTCAAACTTTCTGCACCATGCTATAAGTAGTTTTACTTAGCAGTGGTAGCTTACTTTGGGCCCATCTCTTGTTTTGCTCAGCCATGTGTTTTGCCTACTGATGGAGAGCCTCCATCACTGGATTGATGCTATGTAGCAGGGTGCTATTGTTTTGATCTTGATTGTATGTTTTCACTCATAATCTGATGGGTACTTCTAGGAAAAGTGTGGGACTGCGGGTCTTGCTATGTAGTGTTGAAGTAGATAATCTCAATTCCCTCAGTAGTTCTAAATACAATATCAAGAGGTCTTATATAAACCTCATCTCAAAGAGAGTTTTCTCTGCTGCATTGTGGGGCTAGCGTCATACTATAGGATATAAAGGAGATAAAGGGTGTTTGAATAGAGTAGTACTCAATGACTCAGTCATGATAACTAGGCATGTTGGTGATATGGTCCTTCCAATATGTAGAACTGGGTAGATCTGCTATCTTTATTGATGTTGGGAGCGCGTTAGCACGCTAGAGCATAGGAACAATGCTCGAACATAAACATAACATGTGACCGTATATATAAGGTCATACATACATTACTCGCAGCTAGGGAATCAATCAGCTACATCCATCTATCCTGTCCCTCGTTCCAACAATTAATCACTGTAGTATGGCAGAGGTAGCTTACCTACCTCGTCTGCCGTTCACTCTTCAATTAAGCTATCTATCCGCCGACACTGTACTGTGTTGATAAATACCTATTTGCATTTTCTTTTTTCAATGCAGAGGTGCTGTATATTAATAAAAGCGTGAAAATGGCCTTTTGCTATGATAGACCGTGGTTTCGGCGAGCACTCGGAAGACTGGCTGTGAGGGTTGAGGGCATTATTCTGGTCTGGAAAGCATGTGCATAAGACGTACGGCTCTGGAATGTCTCTATGATGCCATTGCTATGGTGTGCGTCACCGCCGCCGTGGCGCTATGGGATTGCCGCAGCGCACGGCTGGGAGATGAGTCTGAGAAAATGGGCTCGGGGGCATGAGGCGCAGTTGCGGCGCTCTCTCAGCCCCTGAGGCACAGAATTCTCGGAGGAGCGTTCCAGTGGAAATAGGGGCGTCTAATTAGGCAACTCAATGGATGCGCCGCGAGGTATACGGCGCAGGCAAACCTTGTGTGTGTTGGCCTCGGGCCAATGTAGTGGTCCTCCGGCTGGCATATAAGCAGCGTGGAGGGTAGCCAGGATCAGTAGACTAGGTCAATCGGTTGGATCTCCGCGCACTTGGTCACGAACCCTAATTTTGTTTGTTTACTTTGTGACTAGTCTACGTTGTGACTGTTGTTTACGTTTCCTCTGCCCCGCCGAACCGATCGCGTCCAACACGCATTAATTTCCACCACCGTCCCCCAACAGGTCCAGGGTGTTCTGCAGCAAGGGCTCGGCCAGTTACCAGGCTGGACTTGGTACTATCGGTACAGTATTGCAGTGTTCAATTGGCTTGGGAGCGATTGCGCGGTTCGTGTTTATGCCTGTCGTTGCTGCTTGGCCCCAGGACAGCCTTGAACTAGCCTCCCCCATCACCGGGGAGAAATCAAGTCAGCCCCCTATTCGGGATCGCAAGAGCGGGAACAAAATGGAGAGTCTAGTTGCTATTGGTGCGTGTTATCTTGACACTATTCTAACGTGAGTAAGCTGCCCATTTCATAAAGAGAACTCAGCTGCCTCTTGCCAAGTGTCGACCACTACCCCGCAGAAGATGAGAAACTGCGGGCAACTAGCCTCGTTCAACGCCGTGGAGGCAACTGCCCAAATACAGTGGAGGTTCTGCAGCAGTTACTAGACCTCAGCAAGAGTACGGTGTCGCTCGTTCTTTGTGCCGTCTTACCCTCCTCTTCGGCGGATGGAAGCCGGCAAATCAGGTCTTCATTGCCAGGCGCCATCGACTTGACACATTGCCTCTACCGGGAAGGGTTCAGTGAACCTGCATCTAGCTACATTATAAAGAGCCTCTCCGCCGATAGCAGGACGATCGTTAACTTCAATAACCTGCCTGAAATGACGAGAGAGGAGTTCGCTACGATAGCCAACAAGCTTGGCAGCAAAGCGGGCCATTATCATTTCGAAGCAAGTATCACCCTCTACAGCTCAGTATCTTCTGTTAACAATGGACAGGGAAGGATACCTGATGTTACCCTCCAGTGTATGCTGTATCTGCGCCAGAACTTCCCAGCTGTCAGAATTAGCGTAGAGGTGGAGAAGCCGAGCCGTGAGGGGCTGCAGCAGTTAGCGGCGCATGCTGATGTGGTATTTTACTCGAAGAGCTGGGCTCAGGTGGGCGTTTACTTCATATAGCAGTAGTTAGTTCCCCATTCTGAACCATACCTTTCACAGGGTAGTGGCTACCGAACGTCTGAGGACTGCTTGCGGGCTCAAGCTGCTCTAACACCCAAGGCGTATGAATCCCATTTTTCTTCTAGGTGGGAGCTAGGTTAACCTAACTGGTAGCTCCCTTTTATGCTGCACCTGGGGCCGCGAGGGCGCAGCAGCGCTCGAACTACCTAGCTTGGCCTATAGTCATAGCCCAGCAGCCGCCGTAGTTGCGATCGAGTGCGTTATACAAGACCCATTGAAAACATACAGATCTAACTCCAAGCAGCGTGGTAGGCGCAGGCGATACATTCATAGCTGGCATGCTATACGGTCTCGCGTGCCACGGCGAGGATTGGGACATTTCGCACAAACTCAGGTTTGCAAATAATCTGGCAGCATGCAAAGTTGCGCGGGAAGGATTTTCGGAACTCGGGAGTGCCATGCAGAACGATTTGTGATGGAGAGCGCGGGACTTGAGGAGGAGTGCAGTGGAAGGAGCACCATGTCTGAGTGTTGTGTATCTCCAGATGCTCAGATAGGTGCCCGAATTGGGGGCGAGCCCGCGAGAGAGAGAGCGGTCTACAGCTTAGCGGCGGGTTACGACGCATTATTCTACCGTGAGATCCCCACAGCGGCAACTGTGGTGAATTTGCCTCAGCGCGCATCCTGACACACAGGTTGTAAATTCTCTGGCATTGAATATTTCGAGGCGGCTATATTCCGACGCGATTTGGTAGAATAAGACACCTCAGCAGTGCGGAGCACGGAACCCTTGATCACAGGAAAGACCTTCGCGCCCACGTTTCTCTTCTAAGCCAATCACAAGGCCGTATGAGTAGATAGTTTGGAGTGACTGTAGTGACCGTAATATGTATCAGGGGGAGATTACCCCTGGTACGAGGCTCGATCGCCACTGTCTAATCGCCGTATCTATGCCGTACACACACTCTAAGGTAGCCTGGACTCCGAAATTTCTCTAGATGAACATAGAGGGGTTGTGGGTGGTTCTGAAGGGGGCACGAAGATAGATTGTCTGGTCTTGCTCCTGTGTCAGAATTCTGCCTCCTATTCTTCACACAGATACCCTTTGTCTCGGCTGCACCCCTCTGTTGACCGCGACGGAGCAGAGTGACTGATGTTCGGACCTACATTGTATGGGAATTATTACCTACTACGCTTGTGTCCTTCAACTAACGGAGGTTGAGGTAGGTATGGATGGATCCGGGGTGGTCTGTCAGCGGGGGTGCGAACTGGAGTAGATAGTCTCAATTCTCTCGTAGGAAATAAGAGAACTTGAGGGGTCTTTTATGTCAAAAGAGTGCGTTGTACCATTGCTAGCATCTCACATGTAGACTAGAATAAGGCGAACAAAGCAACGAGATAGAGGGGTCTAATGAATGCTACCCATGCCTCAGCGGATATGGTTGCTCTGATATTGTCTGCCAATTCGGGGTGGGTAACGGATTCTATTTCTTGTCGGTTGGCTTCTTTCCGGATGGAGGACAGGCTGGTGTTATAGCTGTGGTGGAGCTTTCGCGCTGGCTATGCGGTTGGATGAGAGATAAGATATTGTCTAACCATTTCTTGTAGAGGAAAATTGTGGAGTCAGGAGCAAGATTCTTCGATTCGGTAGTTGAGAGAGCAACTTTAGACTTGATGAATTCAGTCTGTGTGCTTCCACGCGGGTGGGGGAGAATGCCCTTCGATAGTTTTCGACGCCCCACCCCGCCGATATCAGCCATGGCAACGCCGACCTAGGCCTCGTCCGCGCAGGCACCTACACCTATACACCCGCCCACCATTTGATAGGTCAGCGCGTCCATAACGCCAGCGGTAGGGGCGAAAGCCGACCAACGGTTGATTGCGCTGGTCGCGATCCGGTACGGGGTTTCGTTGACGGGGGGCTCGTGGCATGGTCTTGATGTGGACTGTGGTTGTGATGGGTGAATTGGCTGGATTTCCTCCTGAGGCTTATGAGTGATTGGCGATCGATGATGGCGTTGGTGTTCAGGCCTTGAGAAGCGGTCTGTCGGAGGGGAGGGAGGTATGTGCCCTAACGATGCGGCGGATCGCTGAGGTTTTGTTTGAAATAAGAGCGAGATCTGTGATCAGGTGGCTGTCCTGCAGAGTTGGGGGAGCACTCTAGATGTGTCAACCACTAGCTTTATATAGGTCAGGCTAAATTGCTGCCTATGGCGATGGGGTCTTGGCCTGGAATCCCTAGTTTCTCCCCACAGTACTGTTGCCTATGTCGTTCACCACTAATGTGCCTCAGTTCCACAGTTAGTCATCTAGCCGTTAAGCCCCCTTGGCTCAGCTTGCCCGTCTCGCTGTCGATTATAGAGAACCTGCACGCCTACTCTCGATGGGTATGCGAAAACTTTGTTGCGTTGATGCGCAGGCAGCAGCATATGACCAGGCCCACACCCGTTTTAATTTATTTTTCATTCATCGATTACATTATCCTAAAGACTCTCATTCAATAACCCGTAGCTTTTGTGCTGGAAATGTTAGCAGCTTTAAAGCCAGTGCAGTTCATCTACACCCAACCACTGTCCATTCGTTGCTGCAAAGATAAGGTCCTCGGCGAATTCACCCCGAGTCCGCACAGTCTCCAGGAAATCGCTGTCCCGTCTCATGCGATGCAGCTGAGACGCGGCGTATCGGGCAATAAGGGTTCTCATTTTGTCTCGCGGTTTGGGTCCTTGGGAAGTTCAGCGTTTATGCTCTGCGTTGGGGATTCTTAACGGGGGCGATTTACCGTTGCTGGACAGAGCAATTCCGGTTCCATTTGGTTCAAGCCCAAGTCGAGGCCCGGCGCTCCCGGATAGAGATTCCTGATCTCCAGGTTTGGACTCCCGATCCCCAGGCGGAGATCTTTGGCCTCTGGGTGTAGACCCCTGGCCGCCGTCGTTTGGTTGGGGATAAAGATTAGGAGTACTCTCGTACAAAACTTCAGCCAGCTGTGCAATGGTATCAGGGCGGAGCTGGATATCCTCTGCGAGCTCCTTGACCATCTTCTCCAATGCCAGTCGCTTCAAATTCTCTACGCACAGCCGTTCAGCGAGAACGTAAACTCCAATATGAAGGAGGCAGCAGGCATCCCTCTCAACCTCCTTCGGTGGGCTGTAGTCAGAATGGTAAAGGTATTCCACGAACATCTGAAAGGCCTCGTCGGTGTCGACTTCTGAGTTTAGAGATACGATACCAGAAGTCGCTTCAACGCCTACAAGTGACGAGGATAGTAGGGTAGAGAAATATAGAGATTTTGAGGTGAGGGCCTTCTTGTGGAGGTGGTATTCTCTCTTTGCCGGACCGACGACGACGCAGAGGGTCGGGGAGGCAAACTGGCTAAAGCGCCATGGATTGGCTCCTGCTGGAAGAATTCAGGGCAAGACTTGCAGGAACTCACACTGCAAACTCTGATTCACCATCACTGCCTGCTGGCGCAACGTTCTTGGTGAGCTCGTCAGCATCTTCGCATCCCCTGAAGTCAATAATTCTACTTCCACACTCGGCACAACGCATCGCAGCTTCTTCGCGGTTGTGAGTGAAGCCTTTCTTCTTGAGCTCTTTCCCCGTGTTCGTGCTGGACTGGTAGTCTGGTCGCGGTCTCTCTCCGGGTGGAGATTGCTACAGAGCTGGATTTGGAGCGGGGTGGAGTTCTATGATGGGGGTCGATCGCGTGTGCGGTCCAACGAGAGCGAGAGGATCAAGCCTCTAACGGACGTCCCGCACCGACTGGGACTATTCCCTAATTACTGCCAGGTTGGTTCTCTACAAAACAATGCTCAGATGAATCGCTAATCCTGCCGTTAGCCTGTGGTGATCGGGGTCTTGGAACCGCTCATGATCCACAGCCAGCACACCTGATATGGCATCATGGATCAACTTTGCGACGAGGCTGTGCGGGCATGGTGGAGGAGAGTTCTTTGCCTGGAAGATGGCGATTTTCTCGCGAGTAGTATCGGTCTTGGTCTTGTAGGGGCGACCATATCGTTCACAGTGGGAGTAAACTGTTGGCTTGTCGACTCTATATGATCTTTTACTTTACTGCGCTTTTCTCGTGTGTAGTTACTATCCTACGATGGATGATGGGCTGTTGCAACTGCGGTTTTGGGACTGCCTATTAGCAATCTAAATTCCCTCTGCGTTCTATTTGTGGAAAAGCTGTTGGCGGGACAACACAAGCACGGAGTATAGTACTTGGTAGTATAAGTAGTATATGTGTGTGTATATATACTGTGTAACTGCGTCTGTTGTGTGTACATGTCCGGTACTAATTAGAGTATTTCCCGGCTCACGCTGTCGTTTCGCATTCGGTGCCGCACCGAGTTGTTTCGCCTTGAGAAAGGGACCCCAATCCAACCCAACACAACCCGGCCAGGCCGTGTTCGATTTCTGGGAATACATACTGGTGGTGGTGGTTGTATACTGACTGTAACCAACTGACCAACTGGTACGGAGCGGTTTGTGGTGGCGCCTCGGGCAATTTCCCTCGCACCATCAGAGCCAACTTTCCGCCGTCTGCACCGGCTAAGGTCTCTGTCTGACGTTAGCAGAGCGCAGAGCAGAACCGCAGAGTCTTATGTACGGAGTCAGAGCAGGTGAAGATGGAACATGCAACACTTTGCTCTGTATAGAGGATCTGGAAGCGAAAACCCAGCGACCATGTCATCGCCGGAGAGAAGCTCTGGCTCCGAGAGCATGTCCGTTCATCAGCCTCCATCTTCCCGAATGCGTCTCTGGCCGTTTCATGTATCGGCTTTCAGCTCCAGAGGCGCTGCCTGGCAGTGCCAACTACTCAACTCAACAACTTGACCCGAGGCTGCGCATCCGGTGATGTCGACGATTGACAATTGCGCGTTTCCCGGTCGCGTCCGCCAAGGCCTGGTTGGCCGCCTTCTTGAAATAGCTACGGGGCAGTCTAGACAGGATACAATAGATACGGGGATCCTTATGGTCTGGAGGGCTTAAGGCTGATGGGGGAACCCCATGTTCCCGTGTCCCTCTTGGACGGCGAATGGCAGCGACAGACGGCCCGCTCTCCGGCTGATGCTGGCACCAGGGCAGATTCTCGGTGTACGCAGGAGGCGCAGGATGGGGATGGGGGCTATGGGGTCTTTCCACACAACCGTGGCTGCGTATTCTGCGTGGCGGGAGCGCGATGCGGGCGTCATGCCACATCGGATCCGCCTGTTGGCACCGTGGCGGGTGTCGTGCAGCCCCCACAATGCAGAGGATCGCCTTGGGCACGCTCGAGGCATCGGAGGTTTCGCAGTTGTACTCTCCCAGGACCAGAGCCTGCCCGGAATACGACAGAGACACGGCAGCTTGTATTGCGGACGGGGTTTCATGGCCCAGTTTTGCGCGAAACAGGGGGCGGTTCTGTGGCGGTTTCAGAACGAATCTCCCAGCCCTGGCAATCTCAGCCCCAGCGCGAACTCTGCCCCTATTTGAACAAACGCGCCGCATCGCAATTCTTGATGCAGTTCTTGCTCGGTGCTGCAATTGACTGTACTTGCTCTCCTCCAGCCTGTGGTCGTGTTGGTTGTCTTTGGGCTGTCCGAATCTGCGCGTGCGCCAATATCGGAGATGGGGACGTCCTGTTCAATCCGCCAGTATTCATTCCCCGTGCCTGACCAGTTTAAAGGTAACTCTGCCTGTCGCGCCACTTCCGCTTCGAATATCTCTCTGACTTCCCTCAAGCTTCAGCTATCCATATATCTGCACACTCTAGGTCAATTCCGAGGGAGGGCGCGGGTAGAGTCCGGTCCTCATCGGACAACAATTGTTCGAAATACGACTACACCTGCGGGCAAGCCGCAGAACTCGTGGTTACCCATAGGAGGTCTGGCGGGGCGAAGAAGAGCTCGAGCAATGCGACAAATACCTGCGATTCACGCTCGCCGTCATCTACAATTAGCGGAGGGACCGACTCGGCACCAACTCAGAGTAACCCCGGAGCCAGTGGCCTTTACAGCACGACGGGTCTGGGGTGGCATTGCCTGATCGACAGTTGCCCAAAGAAGTCTGTTAACTCTGGAAGCGGTCGTGAATTTTTACGGCATATATACGATTGTCATAGAGCACAATTCAGTTGCTCCACGCCTCGGTGCGTGTTCTTCTCGGAAGAAAATGAAAGGATCTGCTCTGCCTGTTACGATCAACACCCCAGACTCAAAGAGGCCAGGCTTTCGATTAAAAAAATGGATCATAATAGGACTGTCGCCCTTCAAGGGAAAGAACCTCCTCGGCCCCCCAACAAGAGCATCTCGGCGGGAGGCCCTTCGGACAAGAGGTATGTTTTGCCTAGGGCATCAAACTTTGGATCTCCGCTAATGTGTATCTTCGAGCTAGCTCAAAGGCTGTTCCGCTGCCGCTTGCCCCTAAGCAATCGCCACCCATGGCGGACCTTCCTATCTCTCGGGAAACTACACGCTTGTATGCGAAGGCCGGCAGCGAGGTAGATGACGGTGATACCGACTGTGGAGACCCAGATTGTGATAACTCTGGTGATGCACCCGGGGAGGACGAGTGGAAGCAATACCTTCGGGCCTTCGTCAGAGACAAGGCTGCGGATTTCTATAGTATCATACAATGGGCCAAGGATCGAAGTAGCCGCGGCACCGATAGCAATCGAGCAAGTTCTACCACCTGGTATTCGGCTTCGACCGATGCGAGCGGAGGAACAAACCGACGGAGCTCTACCAACAGCGGAGCTCTGAAGCGTGGTTACAAAGACAGGGACTCATATCTTCCCGACGATCAGGGAGACAACGACCCAAAGAAACCAAGGACCGGTTCGATCGCAAGTAGCGCGGCTAGCGGCCATAGGTGGGCCTGCCCGTACGACAAACGTGAACTTTCTCGATCTGCTTCGGGCAGAGGGTGCAATACATGCACACTGCGTGGCTTCAAAGACATTCACAATGTCAAGTGAGTTACTCGCAGGTTGACTAGTATCGAGAATCGCGAGAATGCTAATCAGGAACATAGGGAGCATCTATATAGGAGACATCTCGTGTACCAGTGCGAGAGATGCGGCTATGAATTTCTCACCCGAGAGGAACACACTTCCCACGTACGGGCTCCGGTGCCTTGCGATCTGAAAGAGCTCCAGAATTCGGAAGGAGTCACGGAGAAAAAGAAGGAAAGGCTGAAGAGCAAAGGTGGTCTCCCAAAAACCAGAGTCGGGCAATGGAACCTGATTTACGAAATTCTGTTTCCTGGAGACCTAGTTCCGAACCCTTGTAAGCCTTGCTTCACGCTACGCTTTTATTCTTATATAATCGCGCTCACCGCTGACACGTTCAACAGACCAAGAGGAGATTCAACCAACCCGGGAAAGCTCCATCTCCAATGCGTCCCGCGAAAGTTACGTTGGCGAAACATTTGGCCGTGTGGGCGAGCTGCTCCCTCAAAGCGTCCAAGAAGACCCAACACAAGGCGTCGGCCCAAGCCCGACTGCACAAATTCCACATGCCCGCTCCCGCGAGTCTGACGATTTCCGGCGCATGGAGCAAGCTCTCGAAGGCCGCCGATTACTAGAACGAATCCAAGCCATACTGGAGGCCCGGTTTCCCGACACGATCCTGGACGCACGGGATTCCATCATAGCGGAAGAGGGACAGTCTGCCTTCCTCAACGCACGGAACGGAACTTCACTTCCATCTGTCGACGAAGCACCTTATATGGACTCGCTGTTTCCTAGACCCCTGGCGCCGGGCTGGCACCCCGCGCAGGATATGAATTACGCTAATTACGAAAACACGCTTATCCCGGAATGCTTTAGTGTTCCTCCGCCGCAGGAACCTTCAGCGCAAGGCCCGGGTTTAGACCAGGCGAAGGACGTGACACTGCTAGGGCCTGGTGCCCCTTTTTCAGACTCCGGCTACTTCACCGGGGGACTAATCCCCGATCCTCTTAGACCGAGTCACGAAACCCCCAATATTAAGATCGCTGGAGTGGGCGATGGGGCAGACATGACAACGGTTTCGCAGGACGACATAGAATTTCGCCAGTACTGCTTTAATTCAGGGGAACGGGACTTTTTTGGTTAGATAATGGTTAATGGTTTTAATGGGCCCTCTGGTTTCTTTATGGTTTGATCTGATCAGATGGCTCGTGGAGTTGGAGCTCGCTGCAAGGCGAGTTGGGGAGCTGGGCTCCTGCGCAGGCGACAGAGAAGCCCGATGCATCGGTGCGTAATGTATGACTACAGGGAGTGGGCCAGCCTAGCCTGTAGTTCTCTAGATAGGCAGCTTAAGGGCAGCAGTTCGCGGTATAGAGATGGCTGGCGTCTTATGGCTGGGTCCATTGGCATTACCATCCGCCGCGCAACATGTGTGTGGTTGGGTTGCGCCGCTGGTAGTGCTCTGTACTTCGTTGCGCCAACACCGCGCACTGCTCCTGAAATCGCAGTTTTGCCACCGCTCCTGGTGGTCACTCTAGACCGTCCCCTTTGGAATCTCTTGAATTCTCTCGCAATAACAGGCGTTGGGTGACGTTCAAACATTAGACTTGGGATGCTGCCTCTATCTTGGCAGCGTGCCGCTGCCAAGCCGACAAGAGTCATCGCTGCGAGAACGCTTCTTCCCTCGTCTCATCATCGTCTTCATCATCCCTCTATACCGTTGCCACCACCTAGGTCCAACAATATGCTCTACCGGGGCTTTACTCTTCTCTGCTCGCCCTAGCCCTAACCCGCCTTTATATGGAGCTGGATCACTATGCAGTCTGATCCAACGCCGATCGACGCGCTATGGACACTGCCACGGTTATGAGCGATAGCTCCCCGATCCTAACGTTCCCGCTCACGCCGCTGGACCAAGTCCAGCCCCGCATTTATACCCGCCTCATCCTGTCCTTTCCTCTAAAGCCTTCTTCCGACCGCGACAGGATAGTCGAGGTGCTACGCTACGGCCTCAAACAAGTCATCACCGACATCCCTTACCTCACTGGGACAGTCTGTCTGAGGGGCGATGGCGAACGTAGCGGCCGGATGGAGATCCGGCGTTAGCTTCGCGACCGCGTGGACCTGCAAGTTAAAGATCTCACGACGCCGGGCAGTGGGTGGGCATCCGGATCCTACGACGAACTGCGTGCGAGTCACATGCCACCATCGCTCCTTGATAGTGATGTACTGTCGCCGGTAATGCTCTTTCCTAGTCAAATAGCGCCAGCACGTATCATGGCGGCCCAAGCAAATTTTATCTCGGGAGGGCTGTTACTATGTGTGGCGATGCACCACTCGGCTACAGATGGTGTGGGGATGGCAACGGTATTGGGGATGTGGGCGAAGTGGTGTCGGCGAGGGCCTGGTTCTGATTATGTATACGGTTCTGAGCCAGAGTTCATTTCCACGGCCCTGGACCGTAGCCCCCTGATGGAGGGCTTAGCGGAAGCCCAGGCTCACGGCCATAAGGAATACAAAACCCGAGCATTGCCCAGCCAGGAACTCGCAAAGCCAGCGACCCCATCTGCAGTCCCAGGGTCTGCAAAAACGGATCCCGGTATCTGTTACTTCTCCGCCGATTCTCTCGCGATGCTGAGGGCTGTGGTGTCAAGTTCTATACCCTCCGCTAGTGGGTGCGCCCCTCAGCCGTGGATATCGACCAACAACGCACTTATTGCTCTGCTTTGGAGCTGCATCACTAAGGCGCGACTCCCGCGGCTCCAGAGCAACTTGATGGAAGACCACGAAGTGGGAATAACCCTCGGCGCGATAGTCGACGGGCGCAGTAGACTGGTTCCACCGCTTCCACACGAATACATCGGGAATGCGTGCCTGCTCAGCTCCGTAACCACCCCGCTCTCCACCCTAACATCTGCAACACCCCTCTTTGCGCTCGGCACCCTTGCTGTCTCAATCCGCAAATGCATTGAATGCATTGACGACACGCATATCCGCAGTGTCATCACTTTCGTTGATCGCGCCGCTGATGTGCGTGCCATCATTCCAGGATTAGAGAGCTCGTTCGGTAGAGATATCTTTTCGACATCATGGGCGGACCAAGACACCATGGAGACCGACTGGGGAAACGTGGTGGGTGGTGTGCCAACATATCTGCGGGTACCAAAACCCGAATGCGATGGGGAATGTGTCGTGTATCCGCGTCTGCTGGACCAGGGATTAGAAGTTTTAATTGGACTGCACGCGGATGATATGGCGAGACTGAGGAGCGATGAGCTGCTTTGTAAATTCGCTAGTTGGAGGTGCTGAAAAAGATGCTCAAGACTATGCAAATTAATCTAACTCACATGCTGGGGTCACCGACTCCACTTGACTGCACAGCGCATTGCTTGGACCATCAGAATCCAAATCAAAAACGTTGAACAACAGGAGGCATTCCTATGGCAGGGTTGCAATGGGCGGGTAGCTGGTTTGAACCGCTAAAATAATAGAAACAGGATATTCTAGCATCTGTGCCGCTACGTTAATTCTGAGGAGTAAATAGCTAAGTAGTGAAACGTGCTGCATCACGAGTGGCAGGTTGGGTTCGGAGGGGGAGGCGCGAGGCGGCAGATGATGCATTCCCACAGCAGGTAACATGGCTACTAGATAGCGTATTGTAGACCACTGTGCATACTATAGATTCCAGCCGGCGACAATATCTGACGCTGGATGAAGCAGTGTAGTGCGAGCGGGTGAGAACGTGTATACTAGGCAACAGAGCTGTGTAGAAGACGAGAAACATGAGGCAGGAAGGGACCAGATTCGCGGGCGTCAACAGAACACAACAGATTCTAGTTAAGGCGCTACTGTCGGGCGACTAGAGGGGATATCGAATGGGGCTAGGTTAGGCATTAACAATGATGGCAGCCTATGATATCGTGGATCTCTGATGGGGCTAGCGAAACATGGGGAGGTTCTGTTGGGGCGGTTCGCACTGCCCCGTGGCACTGTCAACTATTTAGTACAGTACATGTACCGCCCGAAGATGCGGCAACAAGAAGGCTTCCTCATTCCCAACAACATTACTACATTGTGCCATAGCCAAAAGTCGAGATGGCATGTCAGGTTGGCGATGAGACGATTGCGGGTTGCAAATTCTGCCAACCTGGATTTAGGAAAGAGGTTTTCTACACTGTAAGCACCTCCAAACTGGAGAGATATGGATACCTTGGTGGAAGCTTCTGGAGCGCGCTCTATTCTAACCCCACAACAGCACGGAGATGTCATCGCCGTAAATAACTTACGGAATGCAGGCACTGCACACTGGTTACTTATGCCGTCGAAGCATATACGAGATATCGAAGGATTGGGGAAAGAACATATACCGATGCGTAAGTTTTGGGGCCACATTCTGAGCTTCCCAAAAGGGACGAGTGGCAGCTCACTTTGAGGCGCTCCCAGTTCAAAGTCTCGATGAGCTAAAAGGCATACTCCTCTCTCGCTACCACCCCCACGTGCGCGAAGATAGAGTCCACTCTGGGTACCATCGCGGCCGGCGTCCCACCGGCGTCAGCACGTTCCAGTTCCCAGACATAATCTCAGTCCATCATTTGCATTTGCATGTCATTGTTGAGCCGAGTTGGTTTGCGCAGAATTTAAAGTATCCTTCGTGGCTTCCTTTGATGTGGGTCACGAACGAGTGGGTGTTGAGGAGGCTAGAGGAGGCCGGTTTTGTAGGACAAAAAGTGGTGGAGGAGGAGGAGGAGGGGAAACGGGGGAAGCAGGAGGGCGAAGGCAAAGGGAGTGTGGTAGAGGGACAGGAGAGTCCAGGAGGATAAATTGGGTGCCGGTTATTGGTGCTTCGGCTCTTTCTCGGGGATTATAGAAACGTTATTGTGGCTGCTGTCAGTGTAGTGGAGCTAGGTAGCTTCTGGTTGATAAAGTGATTGTTTATGGTTTAAATGGCCTAGGGGCAATTATGAAGGGGGCCTGGGTCAAGTAATTGGCTGTATTAGGGAGTGTGATAGGCTTTGTTCAAGTGGGTGATAAGTGGTGGTTAGGAATACTGAGTTGGCTAGAGCCAAAGGATAGCGATGTATTATCTAAACTGCCACGCAAAGGTGATGCCGAACATGAGGATTAACGCGAAAGCACGTAAAACGGTGAGGATTTATGTGCCCAACTCTCTCCAATCAGACGTGTGGACCAAACCCCGTTCAAAAATCCCCACTAGAGCCTATTATGAAAGACTTACTCTCATCGGAAGCCGCAAGGTTAGTCGAAATCACTTCCAGCGGCCAGTTCATCGCGATCGATTATAAAAATTCCGTTCTGGCTGGAAGTGGCACCCCTATACAAAAAGGGAATCTCCAACAACTAGCAGGTCAAACCGCCCAACATGACCAAATACTGAAAGGCGTGGACTACCGCTGGACGGATCTCATTAGTTACCCCCTCCGGATGAAATAGCGATGGACAACACATCAAACCAAACCCGGGTATAGTAACCCTATTGCGTTCTACTGGTCCCGTTACAACAAACCACCAAAGGTACGCGGAGCTCAAAGGAAGCTTACCACACGACAAGGCTGGGGAGTTTCACGGTGGGCGCCGGTTCGCCACATCTGATGCAGGAGAAGCCGCCCACAACCATGCTAACCGTGCAGTTATGACACTTGTGGTTGCTCACCCCCCACTTATAGGTCTCAAGTTAGACTACCTTTCCCGTCAGTCTTTCCCCAGATGCCTAGGAACCACAGATGTAGGAACCGCGGTGAACTTCTGATTAAACTCCTCCCCCCAGCGCGCCCCATGGCAAAGCCTGCCCATATGACTATCCGCTCAGCGATAGTTGATACCGGAAACCGAGTTCCAACGTTGAACTGTACCTCCATGAGTCATCGGAATGTCGACCCAGCACGGTAATCCCTTCTTCCTTTCCCGAGGCTATAATTTCGGATGCTCTGCAAACTATGCAGTAGGGAAAGTGAACATGCGACGATATGCGCAGAGAACCCATTTCAGGGGACTTTATATAGAGAACGTATGAGGAGGTTGCTAGACGCGCGATTAATGCGTATCATACGCAACTGGACCGAGTAGCAAGGGTGATTAAATCGATAGCCTAAACATTAGGACGAGTGAAACTAGAGGTTAGATGATCGCGCTGATTGACTCACGTCGCACAGAAGCCCCTATGCAATACAACAGAATAGAAGCTGGCAAGATCTCGCTGCACGCTAGAGGCAATAGTAGCATATAGCTGTAACTGGTAGGGCGCTTGGCCAAACCCCGAGGGACATCGTAGATGGTGCCTCCGACAGCGCAGACGAATGCTTCTGCTAGCTATCTAATAGGATGTGAGGCAGATGGTTGTGACGCTCACATACTGCTGACGGAGATACTGCTCTGCGACAGCTATTCCACACTGCTTGTACTGCCACGGGTATTACAGCAGCTAATTCGCTACCTCCGATAGCCAGAATCAGCAAGATGTAACCATAGCTCTCAAAACGTTAGACTACCAGGGTACTTTCGTTACTCCGTCCATGATCTTGACAGTGGTTACTGGTCAAGACTCCAATCCCCACACCGCCACCGGAACTCTCTCAACACGTAGCTGCAACATCATTGAATTGGATAGCAATGCGCCTTTATGAGCTCTGACTCATAGTTTGCATAGGCCCACCGGTGCTGCAGCTCATCTCGGGGGGGAGCAATAGCTCCGAATATAAGTAGGAGCTTCCCTCCGATAATGAAAAGACTATCTGTTTGCAACCATCAGCCGACCGCCAGCTTATTAGAAATACTTACATCCAGGCAAAGCCCCAATACCTACTCTAACTAAAAACTCAGCCAGTCGCAATGTCAGCTACTCCGAATAACGGCACTATAGTTTTGGGTGAGGAAAAATTCACCCTCTCCAATGAACGAGGGTCCAGACACAAACCCCCAACAACCTTAAAGGACCTATCGATGATAGACAAGATAACATTGGGCGCAATGAGTCCATGGGTAAAAGTACGTGACGGGAAAGATGCCGGCAAGATTAAACACCTTATTCAGGTACGGAATGGGGAAAATGTCAGACAAGGGAGTAGTAATTAGTAAATATTACTATCATGATACTACCTTGGTATTGCTATATGAGTTATTAAACAAAATTATGTTATAGCAAATCTTGAGTTTTATTGTAGCTGTTAGTGGAAAAGATATTTCTTTTATTTAATTTAGGGAAGTTACTAGAAAGGTTATCTCAATAAAAAATCTTTTTATTACTAGCAAATTTGATAAGACTATTAATAATATATATAAGTGTTGGAACATCGCCGCCAGACTTGTGTTTGTGATGGCGCACATGGGCGAAATAACCTGAGGTTCTCCCGCCGTGGCGAATAGGAGCCAGCCAATTTGTGTGGCACCTATTCGCCTAGTACGAGCCACTAGCGTACAAATGTTTTCTCACCCACGGCCTATTGCTAGAAGAGCTTGTACACTAGATATCAATGAATATACCATCATCGGAACCCAGCTGCAGCTAAGCCCTATCGCGATTACCCCTGTGTTTCCTACAATAAGTGTAATGGCGCGCGGATTATGTATGCAAGGGTTGATTGATTGATTGATTGATTAATTCATTACGCCGACCCAGCCGCCTTGATGGCAGCTATGCGGACACAGGGCTGATGTACATGTTCTAATACTCATAGTATATGTGCTGCCGGAACAGCGATCGCTTGTGGTTCCAGATGCGTTTTCTGCCTCCAGCGCCTTTGCTTGTTTTTATCTACAATTAAGGACTCATTGCTCTACCCGTTCTATCGTGTCACAGCTCCTAAATTGCCCGAGTAGCCCTGTCGCCTTGAGGAATTTTGCGGCCTTAGTGGCATATGCTGGTGTGCTGAGGATTTCCCTCAGGTTTGTCTTCGTAATCGGGCGCTCCTTCCCCTCATCATCCTTCTCTATCCAACTGGTCTTCCGTAGCCTCGCGTACCGCCTACAGTTGAGTAGGACGTGCGCTACCGTTTGTGGTCCCTGTCTGTAACTGCATCTGTTATCCTTGATATCTGGGACACTCCGTCTGAAAAGATAATGGCGTAATCCGATCCTGCCTGTTCTCATCTGGGTTAGTATCGAGCTGAGCGGTTTGCTAAGCCCCTGGTGTAGCTTGAGCACCGCTTTTGTTAGCCTGGGCGTAACTCTAAATAGTTCTCGTCCTCTCACTTCTTTCTCCCAGATCTCTGCCCAGTCTTTCGCTATAGCCTTCTGGATCGCTTGTTTTGCTGCGGCTTGGAGGTGTTTTAGCCCTGTTGATTTAGGCGCTGTCTCGTTTATGTCAATTTCTTTTATCCTGCCACTTGACTGCCTGACTCTCTTCCATCCGGTTGCTTCTTTTGCTGCTATGTCGACTCCTTTATTCCCCAGGATTCCACGATATGCTGGTATCCATCGTAGACTTATCCTCTTTTCAGGGATACTGTTCAGTCATTCAATAATCTGGCAGAGGATATACTGCCCTGATGGCCTTCCCGGGTTCTTTATCGCTTTTAGAACCCCCTAACATATATGCTGGTTGACATGACAGGGTGTCATGTCAACTTTTGTTAGGCAACTTTATGTTACCCTAACATCAATGCCGGTTCGGAGTTCATATGAACTCCGAACTTTTGTATGGTAACATATTACTACCCGGCTTGC